>JBAMJV010004027.1:0-146266 GCA_037951105.1 Echinarachnius parma | reverse complement strand
CAACTAAGCAGCCAACCTGCATTTAATGGTCAACAAAAGTATTCCTGTGCAGAAACAGAGCAGTGCAGTCAGAATGCGACTCAAACCGTGCACGCTCTATGTATTCAAGTCGTATTCATATGACCTGCGCGGCGTGTAATATGATAAGCTGTGCAGAGGGGTTTTCTTTTTATCATTACAGTGGCTAAAATCCATTTTAACATTACAAATTTGGTATCATATTTGAGAGGAAACTACTCCGTCAATATCATTTATCTTTCAATTTTACGTTAAGATAATCAACAAAATAAGGCTCAAATATGCTGATTTTTTCCTTAGAAGTTTAAGAAAATTCAGAGGCCAATCTATATAATTATCCGGCTTAACTGCAGAATACCCCACCACGATCCAATTATGATCGTTGGTCAGCCAACACAACGATCTTGATCTTTTAGCTAGCTCTCCGCGGCCGGCCGCGCGCGCAATTTATATGTTACTATATCATTAGCGAATATATACAGTATGCGTGTTGGTCATGCAGCGCGCGCATATTCCGGGCGGTGCCCGTGCGGGCGGGCGGTGCCCGTGCGTACCGTACGTACGGCCGGTGGGGCGCCCCCGGCGGCTATAGGCTAGGCGAGGGCGGACTCGACTGCCAACGATCTACCCACGATGTGCATACGTGAGGGATAGTGTTTTAATTAGAACATCGTTGGCATAATTACCAACGAACTAAGATGTGATATTGACTGCCAACGATCAACCCACGATGTGAGGGATAGTGTTTTCAGAACATCGTTGGCATAATTACCAACGAACTAAGAGTAAGATGTGATGGTGCAATATTTTCAGAACATCGTTTGCATGATAATTACCAACGAACTAAGATATGATACTGCAATATTTTCAGAACATCGTTGGCTTGCGAGGTCAACGAACTATGATGTGACGGGTGTCAAGTGTGTACGTACACACACGTACGCATACGTACACACGTGTTATACAGGGTGGCCCCCCAAAAACGGAACGGGTCACTTCCCAAAATATAGTAACAAATGTATTATGTCCATCGGATAGAGTGTCTTTTCAAATGAACAACGATATCAAGAACAGTCAATTTGGTCGTGTAGTTTTTGTTTTATGGCGCTGTGAGTGACACCATGTCAGGTTCTCTTTTTTGTCAATTTCTATTGAGCCAGCGCTTGATGAATCGCACGAACCGCCGTTCATAGCGTTGAGCATCGCGCACTGTTGTTAGTGTGCACTCAGCCATGTGCCGAGAGAATCGCCTTCTGCCAGACGATAGCATGACGATACCGGGCGATACTTCCACGTATATATAGATACGCCCTTCTGCCTGACGATAGCATGACGATACCGGGCGATATTTCCACGTATCTAAAGATACACCCTTCTGCCGTACAAAAGCAACTAGGAATTTGTTCAAATTTGTTTGGCAGAAAGGCGTATCTTTTTTTAAATGGTCCTAGACAAAGAAATATCAAGTTTAGAATCAATTTTAAAATTTAAAAATAATATTTCATATGTCGGCTATCAACTAGAATCAACCCCGCAAAAAAATTCTACGTCCAAAGCTTCAACAGAGGGTTGAATATGTCAAACTTTAAAGGCGTTTTTCTCGGTGTTGAGATCCCGGCGCGACACTCGAGATACGCCCTTCTGCCTGACGGCGGCCGCACTGAAGATCAACGATGCAAATTGTGCCCCATTTTCGGAAGTTTTGCATTCGAATACCGCCATGGTATACATGAAATGCACCTCTAGAATATTCTTTGGAACTTATTGATATTCGCGGGTAAAAATATTCTGTATTTTTTGTTTAATTACTCTTTAGAAAAGCTGGTCGAGCATCTATCGCAAGCTAAAACAAGACATCCGCTCGCTGAGAGGTTGTTATAACACGCATCTCTACAGCTCAGCTGAGCGGGCAAAAAATCTATGATCTTGCTTTGTTTGTTTTGTTTTTATTTATTTTGTTTGGGGGGAGTGGGGCCAAAAAAAGCATAGTACCCGTTTTCCCGGGGAAAGGGTGAACTATGCGTGACGTCACAATACAAAGGTACTATTTACTGGTACTATTTACCGGGAAACGTCTTTTCTAGTCAAAACTATTCTTTTTCTTGTTGTGTACACTCCTAATGCAACAATCTTACGGGAAGGGATATAATAACAAATACTGACTCCGTTGGCCAATTGTTGGTCAGCCAACGGCCAACGGAGTCGCTATGCATAATAAGTACAGTAACAATTACAGTTGACGAATTTGCCATGGATTGATAAACCATTTGCATATTGTGACTCCGATGGCCAATTGTTGGTAAGCCAACAGCCAACAGAGTTGGCTTGCAAGGAAAACAACTAGTTCAACCTATTTTGGTGGCCATGCACCTTTCTAGCAGCCAACTAAGCAGCCAACCTGCATTTAATGGTCAACAAAAGTATTCCTGTGCAGAAACAGAGCAGTGCAGTCAGAATGCGACTCAAACCGTGCACGCTCTATGTATTCAAGTCGTATTCATATGACCTGCGCGGCGTGTAATATGATAAGCTGTGCAGAGGGGTTTTCTTTTTATCATTACAGTGGCTAAAATCCATTTTAACATTACAAATTTGGTATCATATTTGAGAGGAAACTACTCCGTCAATATCATTTATCTTTCAATTTTACGTTAAGATAATCA
Organism: Echinarachnius parma; assembly: GCA_037951105.1. NCBI lineage: Eukaryota > Metazoa > Echinodermata > Echinoidea > Clypeasteroida > Echinarachniidae > Echinarachnius > Echinarachnius parma. Next base: position 143,585 of record JBAMJV010004027.1, on the reverse strand, counting down.
ACAAAATAAGGCTCAAATATGCTGATTTTTTCCTTAGAAGTTTAAGAAAATTCAGAGGCCAATCTATATAATTATCCGGCTTAACTGCAGAATACCCCACCACGATCCAATTATGATCGTTGGTCAGCCAACACAACGATCTTGATCTTTTAGCTAGCTCTCCGCGGCCGGCCGCGCGCGCAATTTATATGTTACTATATCATTAGCGAATATATACAGTATGCGTGTTGGTCATGCAGCGCGCGCATATTCCGGGCGGTGCCCGTGCGGGCGGGCGGTGCCCGTGCGTACCGTACGTACGGCCGGTGGGGCGCCCCCGGCGGCTATAGGCTAGGCGAGGGCGGACTCGACTGCCAACGATCTACCCACGATGTGCATACGTGAGGGATAGTGTTTTAATTAGAACATCGTTGGCATAATTACCAACGAACTAAGATGTGATATTGACTGCCAACGATCAACCCACGATGTGAGGGATAGTGTTTTCAGAACATCGTTGGCATAATTACCAACGAACTAAGAGTAAGATGTGATGGTGCAATATTTTCAGAACATCGTTTGCATGATAATTACCAACGAACTAAGATATGATACTGCAATATTTTCAGAACATCGTTGGCTTGCGAGGTCAACGAACTATGATGTGACGGGTGTCAAGTGTGTACGTACACACACGTACGCATACGTACACACGTGTTATACAGGGTGGCCCCCCAAAAACGGAACGGGTCTTTTCCCAAAATATAGTAACAAATGTATTATGTCCATCGGATAGAGTGTCTTTTCAAATGAACAACGATACCAAGAACAGTCAATTTGGTCGTGTAGTTTTTGTTTTATGGCGCTGTGAGTGACACCATGTCAGGTTCTCTTTTTTGTCAATTTCTATTGAGCCAGCGCTTGATGAATCGCACGAACCGCCGTTCATAGCGTTGAGCATCGCGCACTGTTGTTAGTGTGCACTCAGCCATGTGCCGAGAGAATCGCCTTCTGCCAGACGATAGCATGACGATACCGGGCGATACTTCCACGTATATATAGATACGCCCTTCTGCCTGACGATAGCATGACGATACCGGGCGATATTTCCACGTATCTAAAGATACACCCTTCTGCCGTACAAAAGCAACTAGGAATTTGTTCAAATTTGTTTGGCAGAAAGGCGTATCTTTTTTTAAATGGTCCTAGACAAAGAAATATCAAGTTTAGAATCAATTTTAAAATTTAAAAATAATATTTCATATGTCGGCTATCAACTAGAATCAACCCCGCAAAAAAATTCTACGTCCAAAGCTTCAACAGAGGGTTGAATATGTCAAACTTTAAAGGCGTTTTTCTCGGTGTTGAGATCCCGGCGCGACACTCGAGATACGCCCTTCTGCCTGACGGCGGCCGCACTGAAGATCAACGATGCAAATTGTGCCCCATTTTCGGAAGTTTTGCATTCGAATACCGCCATGGTATACATGAAATGCACCTCTAGAATATTCTTTGGAACTTATTGATATTCGCGGGTAAAAATATTCTGTATTTTTTGTTTAATTACTCTTTAGAAAAGCTGGTCGAGCATCTATCGCAAGCTAAAACAAGACATCCGCTCGCTGAGAGGTTGTTATAACACGCATCTCTACAGCTCAGCTGAGCGGGCAAAAAATCTATGATCTTGCTTTGTTTGTTTTGTTTTTATTTATTTTGTTTGGGGGGAGTGGGGCCAAAAAAAGCATAGTACCCGTTTTCCCGGGGAAAGGGTGAACTATGCGTGACGTCACAATACAAAGGTACTATTTACTGGTACTATTTACCGGGAAACGTCTTTTCTAGTCAAAACTATTCTTTTTCTTGTTGTGTACACTCCTAATGCAACAATCTTACGGGAAGGGATATAATAACAAATACTGACTCCGTTGGCCAATTGTTGGTCAGCCAACGGCCAACGGAGTCGCTATGCATAATAAGTACAGTAACAATTACAGTTGACGAATTTGCCATGGATTGATAAACCATTTGCATATTGTGACTCCGATGGCCAATTGTTGGTAAGCCAACAGCCAACAGAGTTGGCTTGCAAGGAAAACAACTAGTTCAACCTATTTTGGTGGCCATGCACCTTTCTAGCAGCCAACTAAGCAGCCAACCTGCATTTAATGGTCAACAAAAGTATTCCTGTGCAGAAACAGAGCAGTGCAGTCAGAATGCGACTCAAACCGTGCACGCTCTATGTATTCAAGTCGTATTCATATGACCTGCGCGGCGTGTAATATGATAAGCTGTGCAGAGGGGTTTTCTTTTTATCATTACAGTGGCTAAAATCCATTTTAACATTACAAATTTGGTATCATATTTGAGAGGAAACTACTCCGTCAATATCATTTATCTTTCAATTTTACGTTAAGATAATCAACAAAATAAGGCTCAAATATGCTGATTTTTTCCTTAGAAGTTTAAGAAAATTCAGAGGCCAATCTATATAATTATCCGGCTTAACTGCAGAATACCCCACCACGATCCAATTATGATCGTTGGTCAGCCAACACAACGATCTTGATCTTTTAGCTAGCTCTCCGCGGCCGGCCGCGCGCGCAATTTATATGTTACTATATCATTAGCGAATATATACAGTATGCGTGTTGGTCATGCAGCGCGCGCATATTCCGGGCGGTGCCCGTGCGGGCGGGCGGTGCCCGTGCGTACCGTACGTACGGCCGGTGGGGCGCCCCCGGCGGCTATAGGCTAGGCGAGGGCGGACTCGACTGCCAACGATCTACCCACGATGTGCATACGTGAGGGATAGTGTTTTAATTAGAACATCGTTGGCATAATTACCAACGAACTAAGATGTGATATTGACTGCCAACGATCAACCCACGATGTGAGGGATAGTGTTTTCAGAACATCGTTGGCATAATTACCAACGAACTAAGAGTAAGATGTGATGGTGCAATATTTTCAGAACATCGTTTGAATGATAATTACCAACGAACTAAGATATGATACTGCAATATTTTCAGAACATCGTTGGCTTGCGAGGTCAACGAACTATGATGTGACGGGTGTCAAGTGTGTACGTACACACACGTACGCATACGTACACACGTGTTATACAGGGTGGCCCCCCAAAAACGGAACGGGTCACTTCCCAAAATATAGTAACAAATGTATTATGTCCATCGGATAGAGTGTCTTTTCAAATGAACAACGATACCAAGAACAGTCAATTTGGTCGTGTAGTTTTTGTTTTATGGCGCTGTGAGTGACACCATGTCAGGTTCTCTTTTTTGTCAATTTCTATTGAGCCAGCGCTTGATGAATCGCACGAACCGCCGTTCATAGCGTTGAGCATCGCGCACTGTTGTTAGTGTGCACTCAGCCATGTGCCGAGAGAATCGGCATGCTCGCTGAAGTATTTTTATATGCAAATCAACAAATTCAAACGGAAGCTAATAAGGGCGCGACAAATCCATGCGTAATAAAATAATTGCGCGCTTCGAACTAAGGTGGTGGTTTTCAGAGTATTATTTTAAACTCATACGGAAGATAATAATTCAAACGAAACAAATTAATACGGAAGATGGCAGGGTTTGGCGACTTGAATGGAGACCAAAGCGCGCATATATTACTTCGTAACCGTAATATAGCGAGGGGTGCGGCACGTATGGGTCGCCTCTCTCCGTCCTTTTTTGATTACGGACTATAATTTGGATATATTTTATTTGTTTGATTATATATCATTTTTGCGGATATTTGTTTGGATTATGGTTATATTCACGAGCGCATCGGACAGGTAAGCAAGCATTTTGGGCTCTTTTTCGTATATGACTGCACCTCACTATAGCACACCACCGCTTTGTATATATTGTATTTATTATCTCCCGCCAAAAGGACCCGTGGTCTCTTATGGCGGGGTCATCAGCCGGAGAAATGATTTTCTCGGCTACCTCTGACCCTGGAGGGAGTGTGCCTAGAATTAGAAAAAATTCTCATCGTTTTCAGAGAGTGGGTCGTGGACCCCCAACAAAGAGAGGTCGAGAAGGTAGTCTGAATGATAACGTGGAAAGTCTGAATTCTAGAAAAGACTCGTCAACTGACATGTCTGACCAAGAGTATGATACACCGTTTATGACCCCAAGGGCACAAACGAAGCCAAAGAGTTTTCATCTAAAAGTGTTGATTGTGCCGATAGACACAAAAAGTCACTTCGAAACACCAACTTGATTCGCATAGCGAAGGACATTCAAACAGTCAGTGGCTCTAGCCCGGAGTACATAAAGCCAATTAGATCAGGCATTCTGGTCAAATGCTTTCATGTCAAACAGTATAATCTGTTGCTGGAGATACAGACGCTTGGTAATACCCCAGTCAAAGCCCCAAAAAGTATCCAAAAGATAAGGGGAGTAATCTCCGGGGTCCCGAGTGAAATGAGCGAAGAAGACATTCTAGGGGAATTGAAGAGACAAAAAGTAGTGGACGTAAAAAGAATACAAAGAAAACAGCAAAAGAAAGATGAGGCAAGTGTAAATACAAGTGAATGGATTCCCACACGTAGTGTTATCATTTCTTTTGATAACAACATCTTGCCAGAAGAGGTAGCACTATGCTATCAAAAGTTCAAAGTGAGAGAGTATATCCCCCCTGTCATTCGTTGCTATAAATGTCAACGATACGGTCATGTCTCCCATCAATGCAGATCCCAAAATAGATGCGTACGCTGTAGTGGTCCGCATACATTTGAAGAGTGCACGCAAAAAGATCTACTCAAATGCGCAAATTGCGGAAAGAATCACTCAGCTGCCTACAATGGTTGTGTAGAAGCCAAAAAGGCTAAAGAAGTACAAAAAATAAAAGTCCAATCTAAAATTTCGTATGCACAAGCAGCAAAGCAACTGTTGGAAAAAGGGTCAGAACAAACAATCCCCCCTATAGTTCAAATACAAGCACCACAGGTGAGCAGGGAACAGGGTGCTCCCCCTCAACACGCCCCCACCCCAGTTGTCCCCCCTACTGTGGTTGAAGACCGACCCCCTGGGCCCTCTGAGCAGATTCAGCGACCATTTGTCATTCTTGAAGAGACCCCTACTGTGAAGCCAGGTAAAAAAAAAAAAATTTAACATTGGCTTCAGATGAAGAGGTAATACAGTTTATTTTTAATTTAGCATCGGGCTTTTTAGAAGACCGGCCACAAGAAGATAGCCTTAGAATTATTAGGTCAGTAGTCGATAAGTTATTTTATGCAGTAAAACGAGATGGTGATGATAGGCCTACTTAATTTGATAATGACTGCGCTCCTCATTCTCCAATGGAATGCGCAGGGAATGAACGGCCATAGTGGAGAATTAATTAATTATTTAAATTCTCAAGAAAAAGTTGTGCATTTGATTTGCATTCATGAGGGGAATACTATAATTGATATTCCAAATTATTCATGTTTTAGTAAAAATAGAATTAATAAACGTAGAGGTGGATGTGCTATATATATACATACCTCTATTAATTATGAGTATGTGGAAATTGAAACAGACATAGAAATGCAATTAGTAAATATACATTATGGAGATACTCACTTAGCAGTCGTTAATTATTATAACCCATGCAATGATATAACTAACGACATTTTAGATACATTGGTTAAACATGTTAAAAATATAGACAAATTATTGATAGTGGGAGATTTTAATTCCCATAATAGTTTATGGGGAAGTGAAAAAATTGATAAAAATGGACGATTGATAGAAGATTTTTTGTTGAAACAGAATTTGGTTATTTTGCAGACAAGTTCGGAAGTGACCACTTCCCAGTCTGCATTCAATATAGTGTTAATAATATGGAAAAAGAAAAAAAGGATAATCCATTTTTTAGGTGGTCCTTTAAAAAAATGGATTGGACAGCCTTTCATAGATTGAGTGAAGAAAGGATGAATATTGAAACATTATATGATGATGATGTAAATGTATTTTATGCAAACTTTATGGAATGTTTATATGATATATTAAATGAGTTATTAAGTAGAAAGAAAGGAAATGGGTGTAATGCAGTCCCATGGTGGACAGAATAATGTAATGTAAAAATAAAAGCAAGAAACAAGGAAAAAAATTAATTGATGAAATTTTGGAGTGTTGAAAATGTTCAATTATATAAAGATAAGAAAAGAGAAGCTCAGTGGACTATACGGCAAGCAAAACGAACCTTTTGGTTAAATTATGCCATGAAATTGAATCGTTTTACATCTGTTTCGGAATTGTGGAATTTTATTCGAATGTTAAATGGCAATACAGGTAAGAAATTCAAACAAATGTCGGTAATATATAAAGGAGAACAGGTGATAGTAAATGACCAGGATAAAGCTGACGACTTTGGAGAGTATTTTACATCCATTGGAAACTCAGTTAGTGGTCATAAGACTAAGAAGAGAGAAGTGCTTGAAGCCTTTAAGCAAATTGATGGTGAGAAAAGTTGCAATAATACTTTTGATTTGGTAATAAATGAACCATTCACAATGTTGGAGTTGGAAAAGACTTTGAAGGAGAAAAAAGTATCGACTCCTGGGGAAGATGGCATAACTTATGAAATTTACCAAAAAATGTCCAAAATTGCCAAGAAGGTCTTGTTGAATTTATTTAATAAGATATGGAGTACTGGCTTTGTACCAGAACAATGTAAACATGCGATTTTAATTCCTGTATTGAAGTTGAATAAGAATGCTACTAGGACGTCATCTTACCGACCTATTTCTTTGTTATCTTGTTTTATGAAAATTATGGAGAGTATGGTAAAAGAAAGATTACATAATGAAATATTAAACAATAATCAGAGTCATGTGGCTTTAGAAAAAATCGAGGCTCTATAGATAATATTGTGCATTTAGAAAATGAGATACAAAGACATTTACGAGTTGGTATGAAGACTCTAGCAGTATTTATTGACTTAGAAAAAGCTTACGATACCCTGTGGACGAAGGGACTCATTGTTAAGCTTAGTAATATAGGCCTTAAAGGAAATATTCTTGTTTTCTTAAGGAATTATTTGTTAGACCGTACATTTCAGGTTCAAGTAGGGGAAAGCAAGTCCCAAATTATGCACCCAAAAAATGGCTTACCTCAAGGTAGCATTCTTAGTCCTTTATTGTTTAATGTGATGTTGAAGGATATCCCTACGCCCCCTAACATTCATAATTTAGTTTACGCAGATGACTGTGTCATATGGAAATCTGGTTATGATATAAAGACAAATACGCAATTGATACAAAATTGCATCAATGCATTGGATTCATGGTTTTTGTCATGGGGTTTGATAATGTCTCTAGAGAAAACAGTTCCTGTCCTCTTTTCTAATAAATCAAATGACGTTATTAAATTATATTCAAGAGAACATGAATTGCTACCTGAAAATCAGCATAAGTATCTTGGAGTTATATTTGATAAACGCCTTACTTGGCGGCCTCACATAACAGATGTTGCAAATCGGTGTAAACGTAAATTAAATGTAGTCAAGAGTTTAGCTCATGCTAAATGGAGTGGGGATGCTAAAGAAATTTTGATGGTATATAAATCTCTGATTTTATCAACTATAGATTACGCTTGCGAAGTTTACGATTCAGCGGCACCCAGTATTAAAAATATTTTAAATTCAGTTCAGTACCAAAGTTTATATGTATGTGCCGGCGCACGCAAGGGGACATCCCTCAGAGACCTACAAGTGGAATTAGGAGAGATGCCCTTAGACTTACGAAGAGAAATGTCATGTTGTAGACTTAAAAAGCGTATTGAAAGTGTAAAAAATCATCCTTTAAAAGAGGATATCAAAGATTGTTGGCAATTTCATATATATGGAGGTAATAATTCTAGGACAGCCTTTGGCCAAAGATCAATGGAATTGATGACAACAATTGACTTTGAAGTTGAGGAGATGAGTTGCTCCAGAATCCCTTTTTGGCACTTGAACGTACCCTTGATATCAATGGAATTACAGGATTATATTTGTAAAAGAGACAATCAATTGTTTCAAAGGCAAGCAACAATAGAAATGATAAATAGAAAATGGACAAATTATTTGCAAATATATACTGATGGATCCAAATCACCAGAACAGGAGAGTGCAGCTGCCGCCTTCTTTGTCCCTTACTATGATTATTCATTATCTAAGAGACTTTCAAATTATACATCCTCTTATAGGGCAGAGATGGCGGCTATTGTGCTTGCTTTAGAATGGCTATATAATCATCCCAGTTTGTATACGGGGGCAGTTATTTTTAGCGACTGGCTGAAGGCTGGTGGACTACCAATGAGATAACTCCTGCTTCACATTATCAACACGGCATGGTCGGAAGGTAAAATACCAGAGGACTGGAGCAAAGGTCTCATCACTCCAGTGTTCAAGAAAGGAGATAAGCTAGATCCAGCAAACTACAGGGCCATCACTCTACTATCCATACCTGGGAAAGTGTTCTGTAGAATGATCCTCACGAGAATCCAAGGAACCATAGACAATTACCTGACAGAGGAACAATGTGGATTTAGAAGTTCAAGAGGCACCACAGATGCTGTGTTTGCCGTTCGACAGATCTTCGAAAAGGCCAGAGAAAGACGGGTACCAATCCACTGGAACTTTGTTGACTTTAAGGCAGCTTTTGACACCATATGGAGGGAAGCTCTCTGGAAATGTCTGCGTTCCATTGGTGTGGACAAGTCCATAATGTTTGGAGGAATGCTACTAAATGATGGTCGAGTACAACGTCTTATTTAGGTGTAAGTCTTTATTATGAATCTACACGGCGTCGCTACTGATCTCAGTCAGCTATAATCAAGTGCACGTGTGTTGTGCAATACAATACTTACAGTGCACACTCAATACACTGAGATACGTACATCGAGATCATCGATGTCGATACATTCTATAGTCTCTAATATCAGACCCTAATGTACTACACGTACTATCAGCACACCTCCCTTTCTTTAAAGAAGGTTTCCTTTCTTGTACACAATTATAATACAGTATGCATTTTACTGAATCATTGTTGTTTCTTTATCGCCCTTAAGCTTTTACCAATTTAAGCATTAAACAATCCAGCATCTTTATAATTGTGTGAGTTTCTTTTTGTTTCAATTTCCTTATTTAAAAAAACCTATTCATTCAATGCATGTTTTTAAACATATACAATACTTTATCATTATGACTTATTTGACTCCAATCTTGTGAACTCTATAAATCAGTCCATCTTATAGTCTTCATCCAGACATCTGTGGAGAGAACAAAACAATCTTGTTAAACATAGCAATTACAAGTATGACATTTGAACTGAATACTGTTTTATCATAATAAATTGTAACTTTCACTTTCAATTATTAACAGTCTTTTCAATGTTTGATTTTAAGAGTCTTTGTCAATTATTCACTTCAAGAGTCTTATTTCAATAGTCCTTTTAAACTCTTGCTCATGTTTCTCTTTAAAGTCCAAACATGGAACATGCATCTTTTTTGTAATGTCTATGTTCTTTAAGTTCTGTATATCCTAAATCTTAAAGATCCAAGCGCTCTGGGGGCTTGACGGGTCGTCCACTCCTGGTGGTCCAGTATGATGACGCTGGTAGTCCTGGCGACGCTGGTTGATCACCTCGTCGCGCGTGGTTGTCGTCATCGTTGACTGCGACGTCCTCAGAATCGCTGTCCGTCTGCGCTGCGATGATTCCCTCATCTCTGCGTTGTGGCGCCGGTCGAATATGACGTCGATTTCGTCGTCGAATCTCGCCGTTGTCGAGCTGTACCAAATATGAACGATTTGGTAGCCTGGTCCTGATGACCCCGTGTTGTGACCAACGATTGTTCTGCATGTCTTGAAGTCTGACATGATCTCCGACGCTGAACTCTGGTAGGTCTTGAGCGTGTTGGTCATAGTGTCTCTTTTGTTTTGCTTTCTGCCCTTCCTTCCTTTCCCTCACCGTTTGAGGATCGACGTACTGGGGATCAAGGAGATTGTCCATCGTGGGCAGGTTCGATCTCAATCGTCTGCTGTACAGGAGTTCCGCCGGCGACTTCCCGCACTCAAGTGGTGTGCTCCTGTAGATCTGTAGCGCTCTGTAGACATCCTGTCCACTTTGTTGGCTCTTTCGAATGAGATATTTCACGATCTTCACTGAATTCTCTGCAAGTCCATTCGACTGGGGGTAGTATGGACTTGATGTGGTGTGACGGAAGTCCCACTCTGTTGCGAAGCTCTGAAATTCGCGGCTTCCAAACTGCGGACCATTGTCTGTCACTAGCTCACATGGAGTGCCTTGTCTTGAAAAGACTTCTTTCATCTGTAAAATCACTGCATTGCTGCTAGTCGATTTTTAGTTGACGGACTTCTACAAACTGTGAATAGTAATCCACTATCACTAGGAAGTCCTTCCTGTTCAGCATGAACAGATCAGCCGCGATTTTCTCCCACGTCTGCTGTTTTGGCTTGTACATCAGGCACGAATGGCAATTTTGTACCATTTCCGCAACGTCTTGATTTATTCTGGGCCAATACAAGACAACTCTTGCACGTCTCTTGCACTTTTCAATGCCCTGGTGACCCTCATGGATCTGACTCAGCATCTGACGCCTCATTGATGCTGGTACAACAATCTTGTTGCCTTTGAGTATCAAGCCTTGAGCTTCAGATAGCTCACTTCTGATGTGCCAGTACTCTCGGATAGCTACTGGACACTGCTGTTTTGATTCAGGCCAGCCATCTTTGATGACTCCTAACAGCTGCTGTAATGTCTTGTCTTTCTTTGTTTCGTCAACAAACTGTTCTCGTCTGTTGGATGACACTTTCAGGTTCATCATGACTGCATCGACATATATTTTGATGTCTTCTTCGCGCTCCACATTCATGTCAGCCTCTGGATCCACAGCTCTTGACAATGCATCTCCTGTGTACATGTATTTGCCGGGTGTGTTGGATACTGTCAGATCATATCTCTGCACCCTGATGAGCAGGCGTTGAATGCGAAGTGGGCAGTCAGTCAATGGTTTCGTGAACAACGGTATGAGTGGTTTGTGATCAGTATCTACTTCAACCTGTCGTCCATGGATGTACTGGTGAAATCGTTCACATCCATACGTCATCGCTAGCATTTCTTTTTCTATCTGTGCGTAGCGGGTTTCTGCATCAGTCATTGATCTCGATGCGTAGGCTATGGGACACCAATCCTCGCCATGTTGCTGCAGTAGTACTGCTCCTAGTCCATTCTTCGACGCATCTGCTGACAGTTTGGTTGGTCTAGCGCAGTCGTAGAACTTCAGCACCGGTTCCTTCGTCAGAGCTTCCTTGAGTTGACGCCATGCGTTCTCCTGCGCTTCTTGCCACATCCACTCGTTTTTCTTGTCTAGCAGACTTATCAGTGGCGCTGACTTGGTCGAGAGATCTGGTATGAACTTTCCTTGATAGTTGACCATACCCAGAAACCTTTGAACATCTTGTTTGAACTGCGGTCTTTCCATGTTCATGATTGCTGTGACTTTACCGGATCTGGTTGAACACCTTGTTCACTGATCAAGTCACCGATGAAGGTCAGTTGGTTCACACTGAACTCATATTTGTCCTTGTTCAGTTTCAGATTTGCTGTTCTAGCAATCGCAAGGACCTGTGTGAGTCTTGTGTCGTGTTCCTCCTGGGTACTACCCCAGATGACTATGTCATCCATCATTGTGTTGACATCTTGTATGTGTGCGAACATATTGTGCACAATCTTGTGGAACACTTCAGGGGCACTGCAAATTCCGAAAGGTAATCTGAGAAACCGATATCTTCCGAATGGCGTTATGAAAGTACACAGCCGTGAACTTTCATCATCTAATTAAATCTGCCAGAATCCACTTGAAGCATCTAGCTTGCTAAAGTGTTTTGCACCTGCAAACTGTGCGGTGATTTCCTCTCTAGATGGCAGTTGATAGTGCTCCCTTTTGACGGCTCTGTTTAGATCTCTAGGATCTAGGCACACTCTGAGCTTGACGTTTTTCTTTTTGACTACCACCAGTGATGACACCCAATCGGTGGGCTTATCCACGGGTGTGATGACCTTCATCAGGTCCATTTTATCTAGCTTACCCTTGAGCTGATCTCGAACTGGAAACGGAACTTTCCTACATGCGTGTTGAACGGGTCTGACATCATTGTTTAGTGTGATGTGATGCTTGCCTGGCACACATCCTAGCCCTTCAAACACGTCTTTGTAATCGTCGACCACATGTCTCGATTCAGTCTTGACATTCAATACTCTTTTTACAAGCTGTAACGCATCACATGCTTGTAGTCCTAGCAACGGTTGTCTTTCTCCTGGAGTAACTAGAAATTCCATGGTGTGAGTTGAACCTTTGTACTGAACCTGTACAAAACAACGTCCCTTGACCGGGATGGTTACGCCGCTGTAACCTGTCAACCTCACACGCGCCGGATGCAACTTTGGTATTGGTTTAAAACTCTGATACACTGATTCCGGAACTAGATTTGTCTGAGCGCCAGTATCCAACTTGAATTCTACTGATGTATCATTGACAATCAAGTTGACCTTCCAGTCATCACTTGATTTCACTGACTCTACGACATCAACGTTGAAATCATCATCGACCTCCAGATTCTGCAACTCATTAATAACTCTGTCTACCGGTGTTTTACAACACTTTGCGAAGTGGTTTTTCCTACCACATTTCCTACAAACTTGACCTTGAGCCGGACATCCATTTGGACCATGGAAATGTCCACATCTACCACACGTACTCTTTGAGTTCTGTTTCGGCCTTGAATTCTGACCCTGACGTGGCCTATGAACTTCACCTTGCCTGAAACTCTGCTGAGACCCGGAAGAGAACAACTTTTTCCTACTTCCTGAGCATCAACAGAGACCTTATCCTTGGAACTCAACTCATTGGCTTGAGCTCGAGTCGTTTCAGCAGCACGACATAGCTGCAATGTCCTATCGAGTGTTAATACATCTTGCCTTAATAGACGTTCACGGACCCCATTATCCAGCATTCCGCAAATAATTCTATCCTGAATCAAACTGTTTGTCAAATCTCCGAACTCACACGACTGTGCGCGATGTCTCAACTCTGTAGCATACTGATCAACCGTTTCACTCTCATACTGTGACCTTGTGAAGAATCTATGTCTTTCATACGTCACATTGCGTTTTGGCATGCAATATTTCTCAAACTGCTCAATGACTTTCTCAAGTTTCATCTCATCACCCTCTTCAGCGAACACAAACGTATTGTAGATGTCTAGGGCGCCATCCCCAATGAAATGAAGAAGCATAGAAGTCTGGCATTTATCATCCTTTTGCGACATTCCACTAGCAACATTGAACAAATCAAACCTCTGCTTGAAACGCTTCCAATTCTCTGCTAGATTTCCACTCAAATCCAATGAATCTGGTTGGCTAAGACTAGTCGCCATTATCAATTTCACTCTTTCACCCTCTCGTAACAATGCTTTAATAACTTATTTTACTGCTGCAGTACTTTAAAACCCAGTCAAAATAACGATACAAGCAATTTCATGGAGGTTAGTAATAGTATGTCTTATGCACAACGACATTCCACACTGTATCAGTCATGTAAATATGTATACTGTATTGCCATAGACAACCATGTATAACGAGGCTTTAGTGAATTGATTGTGTACCGTGGTTTATACCCTACGTGTACGAGTATCGCATGCGAAAAAACTGAAACGCCGTCACCTTATTTCGGGCTCAAACTTCACTTTTCCTCCTCAGATCGCTTCATTGTCCAAGGCAGGTCCACTTCCTAGCTGACATCATATAATGTTTGGAGGTATGCTACTAAATGATGGTCGAGTACAACGTCTTATTTAGGTGTAATTCTTTCTTATGAATCTACACGACGTCGCTACTGATCTCAGTCAGCTATAATCAAGTGCACGTGTGTTGTGCAATGCAATACTTACAGTGCACACTCAATACACTGAGATATGTACATCGAGATCATCGATGTCGATACATTCTATAGTCTCTAATATCAGACCCTAATGTACTACACGTACTATCAGCACAACTATGTCCATTTCTAAAAGTGTAGGAATCATAAACAAGTTAAAATTTCTTTTGCCACATACAGCCCTGTTCTTATTGTATAATTCATTAATACTTCCCTATTTAACATATTGTATATAATATTGTTTGGGCCAATTGTGGTGCAACCAAACTTGATCCTATTCTTTCATTACAAAAAAAAAGCTTTGCGTACTTGTACAGGATCAACTTTCCTTGCCTATACAGACCCCTTATTTTTAAACTTAGAAACATTAAAAATCACTGACATGCATTTTCTCCCAAGTTGCAGTATTTATGTTTAAGTACATAAATAAACAACTTCCAATCTTATTTAATAATAATTTTTGTTATAATAATTCAATTCGTATTTCTGGGAATTTCCATTTGATGAATCCCATGTTATTAATTACACATAAATCGATTAGACATCACGGCCCCGATTTATGGAATAATTTACCGAAAATAATTAAATCACGCCTGACCCTCTATGCTTTTAAAGCAACACTAAATTGTCACATTGTATCACTATACAGAGTCATAACTCACTAAACATTGTCTCTTATGTTTAAATAAGCAACATATACATTTTACTTTTTAGTCAAATCCAAAACTTATCATGACCGGAATTCTACTTTCAAGCACTCCCACTTGCACATGCACTTGCACTGCACCCATCTGATCAAAGTCATGCATACAGTCATGTATACAATACAAAAGCATTAGTTTGTGTCGATGATTGTCCCCAAGAATGCAAGAGGCCGCCATCGATTTCAAGCTTACAGCTCATGATGGCGGTCTCCTGCGTTTATGTGCTTTATGTATTACTTTAAATTGATAATTATGTTTGTACTATTCTTGATGTATAATTATTACCTTGTAATTCTATTGTAAAAAACATGATTTGTACGATTATGAGTATGTATTGTTTTGAAAAAATGCAGAAATAAAACAAACAAACAAACATACAAACAATATTTCGATTTCGATGATTGGATGAGTGTGGAAGTCAAATAACTTCAATAACACATTTCCCGGCGTTATGAGATAAACTCCTAGTAGTGATCTAATATCACGTTGGTCGGTTTTGAACGTAGATGGCATTTACAAATATGCAGCTTAGACAAGATTGAGATGAATGAATAATTCAATGTTTATTGCAACCGATTGTTCGTGAAAACCGTTGCTTGTGTTCTCAGTCACCTTTGTTATGTTTAGAACTGCAACCTTTTGTCAAAATATTACAGTATTCAACTGCATTAATAATTGAATACGTTTTATAATACTTTAATCAGTATTCTAGTCGTCTTTATATTTCACGAAAACTAAAACAAATTGATACATCTTGATCTAAATTATACCAACGTGCAATTGGAGATGACCATAACACGAGTTAGATAATTATATGAATTCGTTTTTAATACAAAACCATACCAATATTATAACAGGCATATAGTTGTACACACACTACAAAATAACAACAATAATGGATGCAAAATCATAATCAGTAGAACCTCATTATAATTATTAAAGTAACATCTTTATTTAAGGGGGACCACCAGGCAAAGAACAATACATAATCATATGTTTGGTACCGTTTTGTGATATCAAATAGATACCCAACCTTTTGGCAAAGAGTTATGTAATTTTACAAACAATGTATTTAATTACTGTACCACCACTGTCTTATGGAACCATTATTTTTCATGGTTCCGTACGCAATGTCCAAACATTTGAGAGTGCGCCAATTCTATTCACGCGTACGTTTGCAGACAATAGAATCCCGGACGATTCGTTCGCTCTGGACATAGGTACGGTAGTCTTCGTATATGCAGACCTAAGGCATGCTTAGAATGGTGATGCGTTTTCCAATTATATATGTTTTTATCTGGAAACATGTTTTTCTGAACTACTAAAGATTTTGGCCCGGATTCACAAAGGAGGTTTGTACAAACCTTGGTTTAAACCATGGTTTACCTCTATGGAGTGCTGCTCGTAGACAAGTAAAACACAGTATGATGTATACTTATATTACTGCTGAAGCTTGCTAATCAGCAAATTTTACCATCTGAGAAGACAAACATTATTTGGTGCATTCAGTAATGTGTACCATCAACATTGTTAGCAGTTAAAGGGGTAGTCCGGGCCTGATAAAACCATTCGTTATTTGAATAAGCAGAATAAGAGGCATAATTGGTGAAAATTTGATCAAAATCGGACAAGAAACACGGGAGTTATACCGATTTGAACATCATGTAGTAATGAGCGATCGTTTCAAAATTGCCGCCATATGCAACATCATTGACGAGCAACTCGCCATGCCTTTAGTACATGAAAATACACTTATTTCTCATTTTCGTTGCTAAAAATTAATTTTTCTCTGCTTGTTTTCACGAATTCATAGAATAATATCGATGGGCCAACCTCTTTGGAATTTGTAAGCTCATAAATTTGCTTTGTTATTAAGAAAATTTAATTTTTTTTAAATTTCCATGTAGAAGTCAAAATGGCTGCAGCTCGCAAGTGACGTCACGATCGATAGCAATTGCGAACGATACTAAAAATCGGAGCAAAGTTCATCCTGTCATAACTTTTTTATTGCTCCACCGTTTTGACTCAGATTTTCGATCATGATTCTTCATATGTGCCTCAGTCTTTCAGTTTGAGTATAAAGTCGCAATGGGGGTTTAGTACATAGAGCACCAAAATCATAAAAAATTGTCTTTGGCTGAAAATTTCAACTTTACGGAATTTGATACCTACATGTGTCATCTACATTCTCTGAAAATTTCATGTCCTAATTCGATTGTTTTATACCAAAAATAATGATTTTTCTGAGCAACCTTCAATTCGGTTTCGGCCTGAAACTCGGTTTATCATCGCTGGCTGTTCATGATCGATCGTTTGTGCATTGATTGAGCGGCACCCGACCGCTGTGTGTGAGCTAGCTGAGCCGGAGCGGAAAGCGCTGTGATTGGTCAGACTGACCTGAATAGAGTTGTACTGGGTATGTACGTTGTGTTCATTTCCGGATAGCGTGCGCGACCTACTGTATAATACCGCATTGAATCGCGCCTTGTTATGTAAATTCTGTAGCTAGCTTTTCCTCGCATTATCAAAGCGCATCGTGTGCAGCCTACCGCATCCTACTGTATTGAATCGCGCTGTGCGGCTTACCGGTACCGGTACCTACCCTATTGAATGACATGGTACTGCGTGCATGCAAAATACGCCTCCCCGGTGCGAAGTTCATTGTGTATAGTTCAATGTTGCGGTAACGATCGGGCAGGATGAATGAGCAGGTGGGTCGATATCGCCCGACCAGCGAGGACTGAAGTTACCGCTCTATTGTACCATTCATTGTGATCGAGGGGGTCATGCCAGCTAGCCCGCCGGGTTAAATTGCATGCAATTGTACGAAACTGGAGCGGCTTTGTACAAATTTTACTGTATGTTAACAATAAACTGCGCATGCGTTATATTGTTTGTTGATAACGCTATTTTCACGATCGATTGTGAAAACGAACGGTCAAACCGAGAATTTGTTCAACCGCTCGCTCGCTCTGTGAGGTTTGTTTTCTGAATGGATGCGAAACTTTAGAAGCGATTTTCTCTGTTGTTTGACAAATAGCTGAGCTCTGGTCCGCGTTATTAAATTGCGTTTTTCTTTCCTTCATGACAATTATATGTAGCAAGTTATATATCATTTTAAAGCTGAAATCCGAGAGAATTCAAAACACTAAAAATCTCAATTTTGATATTGCCGATGAATTACCCGAAGTGACAGAGGGGGACACATATTCACTTCATTTTATAGCAAACATCACATTTCTGGGGTGGAATTCCCCTTTAAGAAGTTTACATTATTTATCCACCAGTTTACACATGGCGCTCCATAGATGTAAACTATGGGTTGAACCATGGTTTGTACAAACCTCCTTTGTAAATTCCAATGACCTTGCTATAACGAGGTTCCTCTGTGTTGTGAACACAATTGAAATGTTGCGATACACATAATGCGTATTATGAAATGAAGGGATATTGACTGCACTATATACTAGTCTTTAGTTTTTGAGTGAGTTGTGTGAATTTAAATCTCCGGTCACAGTCACATGTAATATTCGAATTAATATTACGCACAATGCTTAATAATGACCCGTAGACAATCTATCATCAACAATCAATACTTTGAATCCACCTGGCTTATATTAACTGAGAATTTGACAGACACTCCCCGGCAGAAACAATCTTTGTTCATATACATGTATGTATTTTTGTTTAATGTACAGCAATAACAGTGGCTATGCCTGAACATAACTGATCCAGATTCGAAGAGTTTGTCTCCATCTATCGGCGTTATTTGGGATAATCAGGAGTATTAGATTAGACAATGCACATCATTGATATGCCTGGGAGCTGTAATCAGGAGTATTAGATTAGACAATGCACATCATTGATTTGCCTGGGAGCTGTAATCAGGAGTATTAGATTAGACAATGCACATAGTTGATATGCCTGGGAGCTGTAATCAGGAGTATTAGATTAGACAATGCACATCATTGATATGCCTGGGAGCTGCTAACAAAAAAAGGCATACTGTAGTTTAAATCTGCATCAGGTGAAATTGTACACAATCATTATAAGACAACGTTGTGTTATCTCTAAAACGAAACTTTCTAACCCAAGTCGAAAATGTTGGTATAATTAATGTTGGAAAAAGAATTCCTATCTAGTGAACCCAGCTGAATCATGCGCATAGTATGGACATGATGGAACGTGGGCCATTCGTTTTGTATATATATATATATATATATAGGTCACGTGGTATAAAGTCCGTAACTATGAACACATCCTTGAAAATTAGATATATGCACTGGCGTCAACAGGCGGGGGACGGAGGGGGTGGGGGGGGGGGGGGGGGCATGCCCCCATCACATTATGAAAGTGGAGGGGATTGCCCCCCCCCCCCCCAACACACACACTTGTTCTTCATGTATGTTTACATTGTGCATGTTTGATTTCATGTCTTGCATAATTATTATGTGAAAGTTAATTATTTCTCAGGTATGCACCGAATCGCACACTAGCAAGCCCCAACATGCAAAAACTCCTTACATTAGGAGGGGGTGTCCCATACCCCCCCCCCCCCCCCCCCCCCCCCACCTCCGGCTTCGCTCTTTCGCAAAGCTCCCCCATCCCCCCCCCCTCCCCCTACACACACACTTTTGAGAAGTGGTTTGCGCCCGTGTACACATGTGCCAATCACATCATGTCATCGATGAGGATAGCCCGTATTTCGAAACTCTCTGGATTGATAGTAGCTCCGTTCCGTGTACCCACGTGATTAAGTGAGACGCCCTCTGTCGACTTGAAGTGGAAACGATGTAAGAGGTGTGTGAAGAAGAGATATAGCTCGAACTTAGCCAACTGCTCGCCCAGACATCGACGCCGACCTGCATACATATGAAGAGAAAACGATCATAATTATGTTGGAACGCCCATGCACTGATGCAGTCAACTGCTGTGTGTGATTCATGATCTATACAATTAACGTAAGCGCGTTATTATGACAGAGAAACGAAGTCTGTATTACATTTTTTTTTTTTTTTAAAGATAATTATGTCCGTAATTTTCCTGTTTCAATTAAATCCGAAATAGTTAGGCCAGAATAAAAAAAAGGCTGTGTTTGGAATCATAGCCACGACCTCATAATTGCTAGACATGAGATCTCGCAACTGTCCTACATAGATGTTTAAAGGGATCTAGTAACTTTGTGGAGATGTGCAAAATGATGAATGGTTGATACAATGTATACTGTTGTTATCTCATATGTCCTCAGGGTATTGTGTGAAAATTTCAGGTCAAATGGACAATGTATGGCCAAGTAATGAGCGAAAATGCAAAGTGATATTGGGTGATATTCACCAACTCACTGCATTCACTTTGTACAGGGATGAAAATCTCGCCCGGAGATTTTCTTATCTAAATACTTCAATCATACATATCTTTGTAATGAAAGGGAAATTTGAAAAACCGAAAGCTGTCCCATGATTTTATTGTTAATACGAATACAACAAGGTATAAAGGAACCGCTAGAATTACAATTTTATTTTGAGGATTTGGACAATGTTACTAAGTCCCTTTAAGCTTGAGCATATGAACATAAAACGGATCCGTGGTTTAAAGGGATAGTTGAATTTTGGTATAGAGGGCGCTACACACAAGTTGTTTTGTGAGATAATGAAAAACTGAGTGTCAAATTCGAAAGAGCATACAATTTTAATGACAGAATACACTTTATTTGATCGAAATCGGTTAAAAAATGGCTGAAGTAACCAAAAACATAACCATTTGTAATAATTGTAGGGCCCCACAATTATTCAAAATTTTTAACCAGCCGTTGAAAATATTTAAAAAATGCTTCCTCTTTTTAAATTTTTTAAAAAGTTGATTATCTCTCTATCTAATTACTATTTCAACAAAACATCGCATGCACAATATTTTATTTAAAATGGCTGAAATCGATGAGTGTTTAGAGAGCGCCCTCTTGAGTTTTAACAGCTTGTTTTGAATGATATACAGGCTTTTCACTTAGTCATTATTTTGTAAATTTGTATTCATTCACCCAGGTAATAGCTTCTCACTAGCATGATCGTAGAAATTGACTAATGGGATGTACTGCAAACAAAAAAGAGTTTTGAAGTTGAGTGGTTGTTAAAAAGCATCGGTCTTCATGGTTTTGTAATCTGGAGGTCTGTGGTGAGATGCAAATCACATTTTCTTAGCTTTATTTATTTATTGATGTTGATGGTTGATATTTCTTCTTAGTACCTTAAATAATAATAATCTACAGAAACTACACGAGGCTTGAGCTGAGAATCCAACTGACCTATGGAAAAGGGAATAAGCTCCTCCCTCTGGACGACTCGGTTTGTCTCTGGGTCCAGGAACCTGTTTGGATTGAACTCTTCTGGACTGTCCCACAGCTCCGGGTCATGATGGATGGACCAGAAGTTGGGAATAATCACCGTTCCCTCTGGAATGTCGTAGCCTTCCAGGACAGTATCTCTAATCGGTGCATGCGGCACGCCCATAGGAGTTATGGACGCGAACCTCTGGATCTCTAGCAGCGTCGCCTCGACGTACGGCAACTTGGGTCTGTCAAGGAGACTAGGTAGACGACCTCGACCCACGACGCTGTCCAGCTCCTCATGTACCTTTCTCTGTATGTCCCTCATGGTTAATCATGTATAGCAGCCCCCATTTTAGCGTAGTTGCCGTAGTCTCTGTCCCAGCAACGAACAGGTCCGCGACCGCGTGGAATACATTGTCGTTGTTGAAGGTGTGGTTACCAGGATTCTCCTTCTCGACTTCTACCATGTGATCCGCGTACATCTCCACGTAGCACGTAGGCGCACCGGGCGTGCGCTCGCGTCGCACTTTTTCGACCAGCGGCTTCATTGATCTATCAAAGTTTTCCTGAAAAGCTAACATCTTTTTTACGCCACTTCCAGGAAGGAACCTCAAGATGGGAATAAAATTGAAGAGTCCAGCAATCTCTGCTATTTCGAAGCTGGCGAAGACAGTGTCGAGTATAGATTTAAATGTCATATCATCATAATCGAAGCGTTTACCGAAGCATATCCAGGATATGATGTTTGATACGGAGACGACAATATCGTGGAATGGAACAAACGGCTGGGACTCGCGGCTAGCGAAGCTCTGCGCAAGATGGCGGGCTTCTTCTGCGATGGTCTCTTCCATTCTGAATTTGCCCATCCCGAGTGAGCGCAGAGCGGACAGCGAAAAGCGACGATGTTCTGTCTGCATCTGCCCGTGGTATGAAGCTATGAGGCCTGTGGAAGACAATAAAGTATGCTCGTTATGAACATTCAGAACATGCATTAAAGGAATTTAGCCAGATAAACTGACGCATATGGTACAGTAATACAATATGTATGTTATGTATTAAGCTTATTATGTATAAACCAATTTTCTTTAGAATGATAACATAATATACACAGCTAGGTGTTAAGCAAAGATATGAAGTTGGACCTAACACAAATATTTAAAAATGTTCTTTTCAAGTTGAGGATTACTTGTTAACTCACGGATAGCCATTAATGTTAAGTTCAACTAGACATTTTTTGTTAAACACCGCATAGTTGAGGTCTCTTTTTCCATGTGTGTACTTGGCATACCACTCATGTTGTTAGTCAAGAGGCGCTTGATAAGATGTCATTAATGGTGTGACATAAGATAATTTCCAAGGAGGTGATATACACCATATAACAGTGATTACATAGCTATAGTTACATAATCAGTGTACTTTGCAGGGGTACAGGAGTCTACCGATGTTTGTTTAACCGCACTGTATAGGCTGCATGAACTGACACACATATGCATGTGATCTGTACATGGCTTTAGATACAGGTTTGTGTTAGCATGTTTAAGATGTGTTACATGTTTTATTTTGTTTTAATTTTAAACATAATATCAATTCATTAAAGGGAGCGTTGAGTATTGGTATTTTCCGAAGTGCCCCAAAAAATTAATTGTAACTGATTTGGTTGATTTCAATTCCATGTGAAAGATCATTAAAAAAAAGCATGGGAAATAATAATAATTCCCATACAAATGCTCTCATTGTTGTGAAATTTGCTTTCAAAATATAATATCAAAGTGATTGACGTCCGACTATCACTTTTAGAGAATGCTAGCGCGAAGCGCTAGCGTTCTAGTTCCTCCTATGCTTACCGGGCATGTACAATGTGACATCGCGATCATCTTTCGTTCAAATCTGTTCGGAGTAGCGCTAACACACGGAGAGAAGTCGAGGAGGCGCATAAATCACTGATTTTTAGCGGAATGGAGGGAAAAACCATAATTTTAATCCAACCGATAGTTGGATCACATATTGGAGAATGAATCGGTGGTAAGTACCGTATCATATGTATAATTTTAAGCACAATTAGCGTGCAAAAACAATATTCAGTTTCAGTCCCGTATTAGGAGGACCTAGAACGCTAGCGCTTCGCGCTAGCGTACTCTAGAGTTAATTTGACTCTTGAGTTGTAACGGCTCTTTTTGAATGATAACAGGGGTTTTACTTTGTCGTTTGTAATTGCGTATACTTTTCGAGCATGGTGGAGTTATAACTATAGTTTGTACCGTAATGGTGCAGGTTTTGGTTACTAAAGGCCGGGGGGGGGGGGGGGGGGCATAATGGCCGCCCCCTCCGCGATTTTGTTTATTGCTCCAAAACACGGTAAGATGACGCGCCGCTGCTTGGTGACTTTTTTTGGGGGGGGGGGGGGGGGGGGGGGGTCTTGCGCATATTTTAAAACAAAAATTTTGAAAATCGGACCTACCGTTACGATGTCACATGACCTTTTGTCTATGCATGTCAGCCCGAAAATCGCTCAATTTCGTGATTTGGTGTACAAAACATATGGCAATATCAGTTTTCGTAAAAGAGGTATATCATTGGTTATTTGGTCTTGTTTACATTTTATATGTTTGTTTTGGGGTTCAAAATAGTTGAATTATAGTTAGAAATAAAATAAACAACAAAAACAATACAATACATAAGTAAAAAAAGAGAAATACATAAGAAATTATAAAAACAATAGAAAACATAAGGAAGAACCTGGAACTTCCAAATTTTTTGTCGCATTATTATTCCAAATGCTCTAAAGAATATATGTGACCTTACACCACAAAACGACCAATAAGTCGGGAAAACTGATTTTGCTTCTTTTCATAAAACATTAAAATAGAAGTCATTACCTTCAAAATGGTATTTCATTCTTCATATTTGGACTAAGCAAACCCTCTCAAAAAGAACACCAAAGATTTGGAATATGGCTGAAGCATTTTTAAAATAACGGAGAAATGGGCCATTTAAAAGATCAGTTTCCATTAAAGCGCTGTTATAAGATCACATTGATTGGATGAAAAAATGATATTTAAACATGATTTCCGATGCTCAAAATGTTACAGAAGCTAGATAAGATATGCTTATTCAGGAAATACCAAAATCCTAAATCTCAATTTTGAACAAAATGTTGCTATTTTAGCTAATAAAAGAGAATCTACCACAGCGACATAACGGTCGTTTTGTGGTGTAAGGTCACATATGTAGTTAAAACCAATGTTTAATTATGAAGAATATATGATTTAGTGTAAAAATATGAATTGTATGACCTTATTTGCATAAATTACCATAAATATGCAAATGAATGAATTTTTCAAAAAATTAAAATTACCATTGTATTCTAAACACTTCACTCTTCATGCGTGCAAATTTTCACGGCGATCGGCCGCTCCGCGGCCGAGATCTTAGGGGGGGGGGGGGGGGCCATAATGCCCCCCGGCCTGCTGAAGACCTCAAATAGCCCGGCCTTTTTAGGGTTAAGTTTGACCAATACTCAACTATCCCTTTAAACCACCCCCCCCCCCCCCCCCCTACCATGCTTCTTATCACCGCTCTCACAGTTTTCATTAGATTTTCACCAAATTTGGTGACTTCCTAAAATCTTATTGCAAACATTTTGGTTTAAAATTTGACTAGATACTGGTTACTTCTAGTTGCCATGGTAACCATAAACTGAAGAGAATGTTTTTCATTTTTTTGAAATGGTTTGTTTTTCTTTTAGTAAACAAGTAAAGTGTGGGTGTTTTTCTGGTCAAATGTCATACATGAGAATTAGGATTAGGGCTAAGTAGTAGTAGAAGAAGTAGTAGTAGTAGTAGTAGTAGTAGTAGTAGTAGTAGTATTAGTAGTAGTATAGTAGTAGTAGTAGTAGTAGTAGTAGTAGTAGTAGTAGTAGTAGTAGTAGTAGTAGTAGAAGTAGTAGTATAAGAAGTAGTAGTAGTAGTAGTAGTAGTAGTAGCTGTAGTAGTAGTAGTAGAAGTAGTAGTAGTAGTAGTAGTAGTAGTAGTAGTAGTAGTAGTAGTAGTAGTAGTAGTAGTAGTAGTAGTATAGTATAGTATAGTAGTAGTAGTAGTAGTAGTAGTAGAAGTAGTAGTAGTAGTAGTAGTAGTAGTAGTAGTAGTAGTATAGTAGTAGTAGTAGTAGTAGTAGTAGTAGTAGTAGTAGTAGTAGTAATAGTATAGTAGTAGTAGTAGTAGTAGTAGTAGTAGTAGTAGTATAGTAGTAGTAGTATTAGTAGTAGTAGTAGTAGTAGTATTAGTAGTAGTAGTAGTAGTAGTAGTAGTAGTAGTAGTAGTAGTAGTATAGTAGTAGTTGAAGAAGTAGTAGTAGTAGTAGTAGTAGTAGCTGTAGTAGTAGTAGTAGTAGAAGTAGGAGTAGTAGTAGTAGTAGTAGTGGTAGTAGTAGTAGTAGTAGTAGTAGTAGTAGTAGTAGTAGTATAGTATAGTAGTAGTAGTAGTAGTAGTAGTAGTAGTAGTAGTAGTAGTAGTAGTAGTAGTAGTAGTAGTATAGTAGTAGTAGTAGTAGTAGTAATAGTATAGTAGTAGTAGTAGTAGTAGTAGTAGTAGTAGTAGTAGTATAGTAGTAGTTGAAGTAGTAGTTGTAGTAGTAGTAGTAGTAGTAGTAGTAGTAGTAGTAGTAGTAGTAGTAGTAGTACTAGTAGTAGTAGTAGTAGTAGTAGTAGTAGTAGTAGTAGTAGTAGTAGAAGTAGAAGTAGAAGAAGTAGTAGTAGTAGTAGTAGTAGCTGTAGTAGTAGTAGTAGAAGTAGTAGTAGTAGTAGTAGTAGTAGTAGTAGTAGTGGTAGTAGTAGTAGTAGTAGTAGTAGAAGTATAGTATAGTAGTAGTAGTAGTAGTAGTAGTAGTAGTAGTAGTAGTAGTAGTAGTAGTAGTAGTAGTAGTAGTAGTATAGTAGTAGTAGTAGTAGTAGTAGTAGTAGTAGTAGTAGTAGTAGTAGTAGAAGTATAGTAGTATAGTATAGTAGTAGTAGTAGTAGTAGTAGTAGTAGTAGTAGTAGTATAGTATAGTATAGTATAGTAGTAGTAGTAGTAGTAGTAGTAGTAGTAGTAGTAGTAGTAGTAGTAGTAGTAGTAGTAGTAGTAGTAGTAGTAGTAGTAGTAGTTTCAAGGGTGGAGGGGGGGGGTTATTTTGTTTAAACAAAATTTCGAAGCCGAGACCGAGACCAGATCCGGTCCAAGATTTTCGAGGCCGAAACCAGGTCCCATTGGTTGAGAATACTGTAAGCGGGGGGGGGGGGGGGGGGGGGGGGGGTAGTCGTAGGACATTTTCGAAGCCGAGCCGAGACCAGGGATCTTCGCACTTTTTGAGGCCGAGACCATCTAACATGACGGTCGAGTGTGGTCTCGAGACCGGTTACAATTTGAAAAGGGGGATTGGGGTTCAAACTAGACTAGTCCAACCCCCCCCCCCCCCAAAAAAAAAAAAAAAAAAAAAAAAAAAACAGTCATTTGCTGGTCGAAGGGGGGGGGGGGGGGTGGAACCCCACACCCCCCCCCCCCCCCCCCCCCCCCCCCCTTGAGTAGGCCTACGCCTATGGTAGTAGTAGTATTAGTAGTAGTTGCAGTAGAGTACTGTAGTAATAGTAGTACATGTAGTAGAAGTAGTAATAATAGATGTATCAATATTAATAATAATATTTAAAATGCAATTTGTGGTTGTTACTTTTGTAAAAATTTATTTTGTCCTTACCTTTCCCACGCACAACATGCTCAAACATTGCCATCTTTTGGTCTATCACTAAAGTCATCATTGGATCTTCCGAACGCCTTCTTGATGAGCGAGTAATCACTGAGAACCACTGCGTAGAAGGAGCCGAGTTGCATGCTGAATATGGGGCCGTACTTCTTGGCGATGTTGGCGAACATTATATGCGGCAGGTCCTTGCCCGCCAGACTAGGTATGCTGCCCAGTACGGGCCATTCGAACGGCCCCTTGGGGGGCAGGTTGGCATAGGTCTTCCGCCTGCTTGCCCGGACTAGGAGGACGGTGCTGAAGAAGGCTACTAGCCCGGCTAAGATGAAAGGAGCCAGACCGTAGTGTCGGACTACGGAAGGTAGCCCCTCTAGCGTCGTATACATTGTTACGTTGTTGGTGTATGTATTTAAACACGAGTCTAATACATGTATATTGCTAAAATTTCCCCAAAGAGCTCCTTGGTTGTATACCTCCTTGATTATACGATAGACCTACTATACTATACCAGTCTTGACACGAAGTGTGCAGTTTATTCTGAAGAAAATATTTACCCGTAGCAGACAATCCCTGTTACGTTTCCTTCTGAATCATATGCACAGTATGTGTATAATTGTATACTATTGTGTCAGGTATAGATTATATATTTACACATTGGTCTCATAATTAGACTTTATTATGAATATGTTATAAATGTATTGCTCGGTCTATATTATAGATTGATCCTGTGTGTATACGGTTATTGTGTCCGTATCTTTTCTTAATTTCTTATATTCATCTAGTAAAAGTATGCTTGATTAAAAAAAAGGGAACCAACACCCACAGGTTATTATCAAATATTACTTGATATTCTATGCCTGAGATCGAGACTAATTTCATACTTTGGGTATATGAACAGACTGCCCGCGGCAATAGTGCACACACACAATAGCGACATGCCGCGTTTGTGTGCGAACCGATGACCATTGAAACCGCAATCGTATGGGCACACTGTGATACATGTATGCCTAGGCGTGCCCAGGATTTGTTGATGGGGGGGGGGGGGGGGGTATTTCGTCAGCCCAAATTTGCGAGGCCGTGGCCGAGACCAATGGTTAAAGACCTGTAAGTGGGTGGCTGGGGGGGGGGGGGGGGCGGGGTGGTCCGTCAAACATTTCGAAGCCATTGGTTGACAGTCGTGTAAATGGGGGGGGGGGGGGGGGGGGTGCTCGTCAAATTGTTTTGAATCCGATACCAAGATCCTTCAAAACAATTCGAGGCCGAGACCGGGACCACTTGTCTGGTTGTGTCCTCGTTGGCTGAGACCATGGTGGGGGGGCAAACCCCAATACAGCAATTATTTTATCAACCACCCCCACCTCCCCCCTGGGTACGCCTATGCATGTTTGGTATTATACAGTGTAGAACCTCGTGACCATGTACGCTACTGTTACAACAATCACAGACAAAATAAACAAAGACTACGTGCATTATGTATATCCATATCTTCAGCATGGACAGACTACAATGTGTAGCTATACTGTAGCCGTCGAGATATAAAATACGCATGCGTGTTTATCGTACTTGGAGGAGAAATACACAATTTTTATTCAGGTTGTGTAAATATGCTGATCATCATTATTTCCAAGTAAGCGGTTGTGTTATTTATATATATTCGTTATGTTGATGCACATGGACTCTGAAACTGTGACGAATTGAATCGGATCGGGAGGACCATTTCCCTTTTCCCTATATACCATAACGTGGACCAGAAATCCGAATTGAGAATGTCAGGCACGGACGACATGGCGGGCTTGGGTCGGGATTTAGATACAACGTTTTTCAGCAGAAATGGATTGACATCTTTCCTAGTCTCCTTCGTGGTGTTCTTGCTCACGTTTGTGCTGATGCGAGCTCGAAACCAACGGTTATACGAAGGTATGAACCTACCTCCTAGGGGACCTCGAGAATGGCCTATCATGGGAAGCTTGCTCAGCCTCGCAGGGGTGGACCCGCCCCACGAGATCCTGGCCCAGATGGGCAAAAGATATGGACCTATCTTCGGCACCAGGATGGGGTCATTCTACGCAGTTGTGCTGAGTGATTACTCTCTCATCCGACAGGCATTTACCAAATCCGGTGACGATTTTAGCGACCGACCGAAGATTGCGATGATGGAACACCTGTCGTTTGGGAAAGGTATAACTGCTACAAAAAGTTTATTGTAATATTGTCAAACATGTGTATAATAAACGACGAATTGAAACATGAACATTTGTCACTGTAGACAGGTGCCTCTATATACAGGTTCAATTACATTGTTATACTATTCAAGGTATATAGGCAGATAACCAGCGGACAGGCCCCTGTCTGTAACTTTCACTACATAATAGACGTATGGCCTAGGGCTAATGAATTGGCGCGGGAAGGACTTTAACTTTAACTGTAATAGGCATGTTGGCCGTTATAGACAGGTGGCCAATGAGACAGATTTGACTGTATACCAATCTGTTAACTCACCTACGGACCAACATTTCAGGAAATTTCGTTGCATTTAGGCTCTATACTCCTAGGTTCCTGTTTGCATAAGACATCGGTGTCACGAAATTAAATTGTGTAAAACTAAAATGTACTAATTATATTGAAAAATATTACCATGACAATCCCGTTGTCGATACAATCACAAAGAATATTAGAAATGTAATACAGGGTGGCCCCCAAAAAACGGAACGGGGCACTTCTCAAAATACAGCAACACAATTATCATGTCCAACGGACAGGGTGTCTTTTCCAATGAACAACGATACCAAGAACAGCCATTTTGGTTGAGTAGTTTTTGTTTGTGGGCGCTGTGAGTGACATGATTCCGTTTTTTGTCAATTTGTACATAGTCAGGGCCAGTAAAACCGCACGCACCGCCTTTCATAGCCTATAACACAGCGCGCCTTTGACAGTGTGCACTCAGCCGTGTGCCGAGATAATGGGCATGGTATTACGGGCAGTGAGTGCGGTTTTACTGGCCCTGACTAAGTAAAGAATTAACAAAAATTGGCACCTGACATGGTGTCACTCACAGCGTCCTAAAACAAAAACTGCACGACCAAAATTACTGTTCTTGGTATCGTTTTTCATTGGAAAAGACACCCTATCTGATGGACATATATAGTTTGGTACTATGTTTAGGGAAGTGCCCCGTTCCGTTTTTTGGGGGCCACCCTGTATAGCCCCTTAAAAGCCATTTCCTCATCAGTCAATTAATCATTGAACACGGTATGTGTTTCTCTTCAGATTTATTAGTAGAAGTTTAATCGTTAGTTTGTTATCTATAATGCGCATTCCCGGTAGAAACATGGAGCAGGCTTCGATTTTCCGTATGTCTCCTTCGTTATAAAGATATTTTTAATTGAAGTGATTTCTAACTATCT
The DNA here is from genome assembly GCA_037951105.1 of Echinarachnius parma. NCBI lineage: Eukaryota > Metazoa > Echinodermata > Echinoidea > Clypeasteroida > Echinarachniidae > Echinarachnius > Echinarachnius parma. The sequence continues at coordinate 113,506 of JBAMJV010004027.1, read as the reverse complement.
ACTGTATACAGTACTTAAAACTGTGTACAAAATAAGTGCAGTAAATAAGCAAATACCACTTTGAATTTTCGCTCATTACTTGATCATTATGATATTCATTTTCCATGGAATGTTCATACATCACTCAGTGGACATATCAGATCACAACATACACATTTCATCAAACATTATCACTTTTTGCACCTGTCGACAAAGTTACTAGATGCCTTCAATTGGAAATAATGATAAAATTAAACTCAATTGAAAACATACCTCAGCTCCTTATATACGACTATGATTGTTTTCAACAGGTCTGATCGCCGGCTACTTTAGCCCGACCCATACCGAGCAGCGTCGGTTCGCTCTCTCTACCTTACGCTCTCTCGGGATGGGCAAATTCAGAATGGAGGAGTCCATCTCTGAAGAGATTTCGCATCTCGCTCAAAGCTTTGTTGACCGGAAATCGGAGGCCTTTGTCCCATTTCATGACATAACCGTCTCGGTCTCCAATGTCATCTGCTGGCTCAACTTTGGCAAGAGGTTCGACTACGAGGATGAGGATTTCAAAGGGGTTCTGAAAGCGCTGCACGGAATCGTGGAGATCACTGAAATCGGCGGAGTCGTCAACTTCCTCCCGTTCTTGCGATTCCTCCCCGGCAGTGGAATCAAGAAGTGTTTCGAGCACAAAGCAACTTTCGATAAATACATTTACCCGCTCGCGAGAAAAATTAGGGATGATTATGTCTCAAACTGTAACTATGGAGACAAAACATCCTCGTGTTTCATCCACCTGTTCGCTAACAAGATGGCGGAGGCGGAAGAGGAGAGTCCAGGGAAGCATACATTCACCGATGAGAACTTCATCCTCGCCATTGCGGATCTCTTCGTAGCTGGGACCGAGACGATGTCCACGACCCTGAAATGGGTTCTCCTATTCATGATCACCCACGTAGACGTCCAGCAGAAGGTTCAAGAGGAGATGCAGCGGGTCGTCGGTACCGCGATGCCGAGTCTCCGGGACAGACATCGGTTGCCGTACACAGAGGCGACGCTCCTGGAGATACAGCGGGTCGCGTCCATCGTCCCTCTTGGCGTTCCCAGGGCACCCATACGAGACACGGTCCTCAGTGGATACGACATCCCGAGGGGAGCGGTGATCCTGCCCAACATATGGGCCGTCCATCATGATCCGGAGATCTGGGAAGACCCGCACCAGTTTAGACCAGAGCGGTTCTTGGATCCTGAGACCAACGCGGTCATTCAGCGGGAAGAGCTGATACCATTCTCAATAGGTAAGTTAACGACTCATTGCATTGTCCGTTCCGTCCTGTATTATAATTTAAATCTCAATCAGAGCTAGATCATTTAAATAGAGTCGATTGATGATGGGGGCGTGTATGATAGAACCCTTTATTGGTTATTGGATAGCCATGATAACTACGCCTTAGGCCCTTACGACATGAACGGCAGCCTATGTCTAGAATGAAGGTATAAGTCACAGAACGTGCTTATTGTCTGCAAATCCTTTATCCTCATATGCATTACGATACATGTTTCTTTTTTTTCTTTACTTATATCAGGTCGTCGTAAGTGCCTCGGCGAGCAGCTAGCAAAGGCAGAGCTGTATCTCTTCTTCACGCACCTGCTACAACAGTTCGACTTCAGGACCCCCGCAGACACCCCTCTACCAAGCATGAGAGCAAAGTCCATGGCCACACTGGTGCCTTACGAGTTTCCTATATGCGCCATCCCTAGAAAGATGAACTTTCTTTAGTTTGTTTACTAAATAGCAACCAAGACAATAACCTACATCTGTAGTGTAATCACCAAACACATACTAATAATAACAACAATTATGATAATACTAATACACGTATAATAAACGATCCAGAGTAGGTTGCATTTACACTGACGCAAGATCCGTGTATTATCTGTTGTATCAAACGACTCATCGTGGAAAATGTTATGGCCGCTGGATTGTCAGAATTATTTGTCTAGACTACAGCTGTAAAAAAAGCCCATATATGATATTTTTAGATGCAGTTCCTCATCTAGATAATTATTATAATTATAGCATAATAGCTAGCGGGGGGGGGGGGGCATTTAGGTGAAACTTTGCACAACATAGGGTTGGGTTAAGCTGCTTGGCTGCCGTTTATTTTTGTAAATAGTCTTTTACAAAGTAGAAATAATGAAAAGATAAGCATGTTCTAGATCAAGAGTTTCACGCATTCAGGGGCTGTAACAAAAGTTGTTTTAATCATACAGATCGTTTTTACAATTCAATTATTGAAGTGTTAGTATGTATGGGGAAATAACTGATCATAAGATAACCCATACTTATTGTAATCAATATAAGAGATAACTCAGCAACACAAATCAACAAACATTATGATGCGAGCATAGCAGAAAGAATACCCTAGATATGACGTAGTTTATTTGATTGTGAATGATGTTGCAATACGTTCTATGAGTAAAGATGTTGTCTCGCACGTCTCCTATTCATGCCATTGTTCTCTGCTTCGAGTCTATTGTTTGCCCAATGGGTAATCAACCTGAAACCCCATGATCTATGTAATTGTTTTAATATGGATAAGTGTTTTGTTTTTGTTGCTTGCTTTCTTTTGTTTTCTCGACTTTCCAATTTCCTCAAATTTCCCACCTCCTAAGTCACTGATTGTACTAAAAGAAGCCAGATAATTCAATTTGTGGGTTTGTTATGTATGTGTATCGTGTTTATTGTGTTTGTCAACACAATTTGAATGTATTAGTTGAATTAAATAAATGAGTATGTTCATTGTTACATAAGTCTACCTGAACTTAATTTATGTTTTAAACAGTTAGCATGACTTGTTTTACATGGTATTTATAGCCTGTGGTGTGTGAATAGTGGTTGGTATTGACTTAATACTCCTCCCCTGGTGAGCTGGGCAGAGCTAAACGACCCAATACAATACAAAAATGGTCCAGACTGAGGGCGTGGTTGTTAGAATGTTAATCAATTATCACATTCAAATCGTTTGTATTAAACACACACAAAACATGGTTGAAACTTGAAGTGTCTGAAAGACGCCAATTTGTGTTAACAGCTGCTTTTTAAATTAAATCAAAATCAGGCCTGTAACTTAGCCGTTTATGTATTTCTGCCATTCAAATAATTTAAACTATCCGTTTTTACATTACTTTCAAGTTTTAGTTACAGTGATATTTGACCAGAACTGTACTATCCCTATACCATTAATGTATTTTAGCTGTTGCCGTACTTATCACCCGTCCCTAACAAATGACTAGTAACACAATATTGAATAATATATTGAACAGAAAGGAATCTTATGGTTTATATTAATCTGATTTTGTAAACACTGTTGGAAAAGGGGAAGAGTCAATATTAATTTAGTTCAAGCAACATAATGTCGGTCGCAGATAGAGAGACCCCAATAAAGGAATCATACAAGGAGTGGTGTGGTGTAGTGCAGTTTATTCCCCAGTCAAAATCAACAAAAGGAAAACCCTGCAAGAGCAGAAGAATAAAACATATACATGTTCAAATAGTACATCACATGTATACATCACATGTAATCATTATACAATATCTGCGGAAGACATTTGCATATAACGTACAGTACAATGTGAACTCGTGTCATAATATCAGAATATCAATCTGATTTTGTAAACACTGTTGGAAAAGGGGAAGAGTCAACATTAAGTTAGTACAAGCAACATAATACACAGTTACAGTGCAGGCTTGTAGCCAGGATCTTTTTTTAGAGGGAGGGGCGAAATTTACAACAAAACAAACGTGACCGAGACCAACCGTGGTCGACGTCGAGACCTCCTGACTACGGGCCTGCAATGTATTTAGTGGAATTTAAATTTAGTAAAACATGCTGCTACATCATTTTAAATGTACAGAAGTAAAGAGTGTTTTCTCAACGTGTGTGTTTATTAGCTCTGCAATTCGTTTCACATTACTCTAAATAAATCACATCTCATATTTCGGACGCAAAATCCCCAAAAACACAATTTACATTAAGGCTTACAGTAATTGATAACATAATAAAGTAGTTAGACTAGTAAAACACACACCACAATGCATACAGTACATGCTTAAATTAACTTATATTTTCCGTTTACAATGAAATTTGATCATGGAATTAAATAAGAAAACAAAAAGAATCATCACGAATAATTAAAAATAAAATATAAGCTACGATGCTTTAGAGTCGTCACCAAGACGTCACCAAGACATCACCAAGACTTTTACCAGATATCAACAATTAGACGTCGCAAAGATTTGTGTTTCCCGTGTGAAAGAGCCGTTTTATTTCTCCCTTTTCTTGTGAGCACAATGATGGTATACAGATATGCAAAGGGTGTGAATGGAGGATGTCGTAAAAGTGGGAGAAGTTCAACTGTGGGCTGATGACGTTACACTATTCATACGATCTTTTTGTTTTCGCCCGATTACCATTTCCCATACGTTTAACCAAACAGCGACGTGGCTGGGTCTTCACCACCTACCTACCCGGTAAATGGGACGAACCTTCTCAAGAAATTGCTAATTCTGAATGAAACCAAATCATTTGTCAACACATTATGTTGTAGTGTCTAGAAATTAGTTCAATTTCAATCGCATTCGGTATATTCAAAACTATTGGTGGCTAGAGGGTTGATACGCACAATTGTTCCGAGCATTTTGAGACTTCTGCACATGATAAAGCGCAATATAAACATGGACTGTATGTAATTATTTTTGTCGAATCTTATGGCTCGCTTGGTGACTCCTTGGTGGTTTCTTGGTAGCGTTTTAAGGGTTCTTGACTCATCTTGATGGTTTGTGACGTCGTGCTGGTTGTTGTCCAATTTATATCTAAACGATCACGAACAGTTATTTTGTAATTGTTCTCTCAACCAAATATGTACTTTTTATTTAGAATGATCCATTAACTTCGTAATATTTTGTTTCCAAATTGATATCGGAGATTTCAATCATATTGCGATATCATTGTATATTCTTTTGAATGACTACTGATAGTTTCATAGCACGTAATACTGCTTACCAAGTGGAAAAGAGTGACAATCTATGTGAGATTGTATTACCTAATGCTCAATAGGTTTGCCTTATGACTATTCAATCATAAGTAGCTCCATAATTAGGGAGACACAGAACCAGTGGCGTAGCTACGGGGGGGGGGGGGGGGGGTGGGGGGCACGGGGGGCCTGTGCCCCCCAATAATGTTGAAAAAACAATAGAAAACAAAAAGGGGCCATTTTTTTAAAAAACAAAGAAATACATAAGGTGTGCCCCCCCCCCCAATAATTTTGCGTGCCCCCCCAATCAATCCGACCACGCTACGCCACTGCACAGAACACATCAAATCCATTTCATGCATCTGTTACCATAATGCCAAACGGCAAGTACAAGAGAAATGAGAAAGCTCACTAAGTGTATTTGATTAAATTTGACAAAGTTAATGAATCACTCTAGAGTTATCTTACTTTCCAATAGGATTGGTTTTGCTGAATTTCCAGTCGGTGAGGAGCAGGTAAATAAAAACGGTGTGTTTCACAAAGCTGCTTTGATGAACTTACATTTTCAGTTAGACATAAAATCAAGGAAAGCTAATAGTTGCTCTGGAAACCTTACGTTTAGAAGTTATTGTAAAACACAACAAACAATTGGATTTAAAATCATCAATATTTCATCTCGGAGATTTCGTGTTCTTGATGTAAAATGTATTAAAAGTCTAAAATAATTGCACTTTTGATTATAAATATTTTTATTCCAAGGCTACAAATGGCCTACCATGAATTTAAGTCTACCGTAGGTTGTAAGTTCAACTTAAATTCTTGTTTGAAGAAGCGATCACGGCGGTAGTTGGGAAGAACAGATCACAGCAAGGCAGGAAGAAGCGATCACGGCGGTAGTTGGGAAGAACAGATCACAGCAAGGCAGGAAGAAGCGATCACGGCGGTAGTTGGGAAGAACAGATCACAGCAAGGCAGGAAGAAGCGATCACGGCGGTAGTTGGGAAGATCAGATCACAGCAAGGCAGGAAGAAGCGATCACGGCGGTAGTTGGGAAGAACAGATCACAGCAAGGCAGGAAGAAGCGATCACGGCGGTAGTTGGGAAGATCAGCTGCAACAAAACAGTTTGTAAAAAGATCAGAACATAATTTACATAATATATATTATTATTTAACAATACTCATAAAATAACACTGAAATACTAATTATTATTGTAATAATAATAATGTTTTTAATAATAATGATGATAAACCAAAATAATAATAATAATGATAATCATAATACCCCGTTTCTTCCTGGAACCGAGTTAATACGGGCCCCGTGTCACACACTCACACCCGGGAACCGACTATACTCGGTTCCGAAAATACCACACTCATGACACTATTTAATCGTCTAAAAAGCTATATTCTGAATGCAGACATACTGAATTTGTTATATCACTTGAAAGCTAATAAAATAAGCTATCGAAATATCTCAAACTTGTGACGTATCATGAGTTTTACAGCAATTGGTAACTGTATAAAGTATGTGATGTTACTTACAAAGTTGAAATAATTTCGTACAGCGGTGAATGTACGATGTACCAGCAAAAATTTAGAGAAATTGCGTTTCGCTTGGACACGCAGTATTCCCATTACGCGTACAATAATAGTGGCAGCGAAATATTTTGTGCGTGCGCGCAATGCCAATAGAGATTATACGTGATTCTGTATGCATAAAGCTGTATTTACAGCTCTATGTTCTGTATACAGCTGCCTAATTCCGGGATCTTCACTGTGATGTATAGAATACATTTCTATACAAGGTTACCGGTCTTTTGTGCGTGCACCACCTTTGTGAAACCGCAACCGAAAAAATCGATTTCTCTGCACGCACACACGGCCGCTGGTCTTTTGTGTGAAGGTCTTGGCTCGTATCAGTGAAAAGAATCTCGTTTTGGGGGTCGATAGATGCGCTTTTATTTTCGGAAGCAACCGGATAATACTACTACTACTACTAATACTAATAACAATAAACAATAACAATATAAATAATACTAATAATAATAATGATACTAATGCACATATTAATCATAATACTGTAATCAATATAATGTATTATCCTATACAATTACTTGTCGTCCCCCCCCCCCCCCCTTGTTGACTGACCATGACATTTGTGTGGCGCCGGGCAGCAGAGGGGAGGGGTAAATGTATACATAGAGTTTGCCCCCCCCCCCCCCCCCCCCCCGAAGAAAAAACAATCTGAATAATAAGTAGCGTGCCCCCAAAAAGTCCGACCGCGCTACCTAACCACTGCATCAGTGACTGATCATAACCTAAAGGCGGACAACAATTAAATGTGTTGTTGTAGTTGTATTGTGCTTGTTAGAGAGACAAATGAACGTTGAACTATTTTAACATGTTTGTGCCATAATATTCAACACATTTTCGAATAGGTTTTTAATACGTTGATTAATTTAGTTGTAGGATAAACAAATGTTAATTGAAAGTAAGTAACAAATGACGACCAACTAATTAACGACTAATTAACGACCAACTAATTAACGAAAGTAAGTAACAAATGACGACCAACTAATTAACGACTTGGATTACAATCAAAACCACAAACAAGATAACAATCGAGATTATTAACGTTAATACTCCTTGGCCGATATTCCATAAACTTGTAAGACATCGATGGAAATTAAAACAAAAATAACATAATCATGCAGTAATCGATAAACTTTCAAGAAATTTTCTTTATAATAGCAAATGTCTACGGCATGTCCTATATTCAGGAAATTTGATAAGAGAGAGAGAATGATGTAAAAAGAGCATTTTGTCTAAGTGTGTAAGAAATGTTGCTTCAATCATCAACAGATGCTTAATATTGAATACCAGCCCTCATAACAGGCGGTTGACTTACTTGTTCTTTGAGGCACGGCCCGATGTCGCAGATAAGCTACTTGCACGACTCGGAGTGCTCGTTAATAACTATTAGGCCGGACTACAATGGAAATAAACAGGGGATAAAAATAGTCAGAAACAACCAATTCTACGAGGGGTTTTCTTCTATTAATCTGACAACATTATATTACCATTCCATTACGATAGACGTGGCGAGCACGTTCATAATTATACAAATGATCTAATTTGACTGTTTGCTTTAATTTATTTTTCGATTGTCAAATCTTATTTCACCAGTGAACAGTTACTCAGCCAATATCTCTTTTGTTTTTCTTCAGACGGTCCTCAGTGTGAAAACAAGTGTATTCATTCAAAGTAAGATACAAAACATTACATACTATCAAATTAAAAAAAACCAGAGAATATGTAACAAAATTCAAACCATCAAAATAGTTCGAATAATCACACATTAACAACTAGAAACATCTCTTACGCTAGATCAATGGGATTTCCCGAACAATTTTAAAGAACATTCTACAATCATTCATGGTTGACATATGTTTGTATGTTCAGGTAAATTATTTCAAGTTTGTATTCCTTTATAAATAGATATGTTTGAATGTACAGTTTACAACCAGACGTTTGCAATCTTTCAAAGAACGAGCACAGTCATGGTCACCGCGTATCGTTTTTGTATATATTTTGTTAAATTATCGATTCTCATTATGTTTAAAAAGTATTTCCTTATTCATGTGATTAATAACTTGTTGAGTAAAATGCAGTGGACGATTAGATTGACACGCAGGTGCTTAAATAGTGTTATGTTGTTCACGTTGACATCTCCTTATAATTTACCACAACACTGTAAAACTTCAAACACATACGTCTCGAGATATAAGATATAATATAATTTATTAGCGTTATTAGCGCATTTTAATTAGATCCCCCAATTTACATGTTCCTAATGAATAGACACACTGCATAATCAAAACAGTCCACAAACATCGTGCTAGACAATACCTAAATATCCCCTTGAGAGTATGTTCGCATAAGAAATATATAATTACCCGACTTCCGCGGGATGGTACACACACTGCCAAATTAGCTTGCAGATAACTAGGACTAGTATCAAGAAAAACAACGCGCCGATTCCTGCGCCGTATTCCCAGCCTTGAATATAGTCTGAGGAGTGAACGCAAAATGTAAAACAAGTAATCACATTCAAAGTAATCATTTTACTAAATTAAAATATTGCAGATCAGGCCCCTCAATATGTTGCTTCCTTGGAAGAAAGTCCAGGGCTACGTTCATTAGGACTTCTTCTCCACGTCCCACGCACACGACTCCAGAGGTATGGTGATCGTGCCTTCTCTTCAGTTGCTCCACGCCTCTGGATCTCCCTCCCTCTTGTGCTTCGCAACACTGACACACTTGAAGGTATCAAAGCAGGCCTCAAAACATTTCTTTTCAAGCAACAGTAAATTTAGTTTTTGGAGGAGCAGGCGCCTTTGAATGTTTGAATTAATCATATTATATAAAAAGAATAAGAAGAAAGAAGAAGAAGAAGAAGAAGAAGAAGAAGAAGAAGAAGAAGAAGAAGAAGAAGAAGAAGAAGAAGAAGAAGAAGAAGAAGAAGAAGAAGAAGAAGAAGAAGAAGAAGAAGAAGAAGAAGAAGAAGAAGACTTTTTGACTTTTCAAAAGGATATCTTTATTTACAAACTATAAATCAAAGTCAGAAGTTTACAATAAAAGAATAGTACATAATACAAACGTAAAGTTTGTTTACAAAGGTTATACAAGTATAAACATTGTTACCGAAGTAAACAATGTTAAAACAATACAACGTACATGTAATAACAAACGCATCTACATAAGGTAGATGCAAACTCTAAAACAACCAAATCAATTTGCAATCATCGAAAAGGAACAGAGTATTATTATGTGACCACGTTTTTAAAAAAGCATCGACATTGTGGCACAAATGATAATAATGAAATTCATATAAGATCCTGCTTTTTAACCGATGCTGCCAAATAATCACAGGATCGGAAAAAGAATTCGTACGAAACAAAGTATAAATGACACACTTGCAACTAATGATCAAAAAATTAGCGAGGCGCACCGCCTCCCTGCTACGACCACCTGCGCACGGGACAAGGGACCAGTATAAATCAAAATTTAAAAGTAAAGATGGGAACAAACGATTCAATAATACGGACAAAAGAGTAAGGACCGGTTGAATGGCCGGGCATTGAATAAATAAATGTTCGATTGTACCTGGTGCATCCTTGCACCAGCCGCAGTGTCGCGAAAAAATATCAGGATTTATATGATGCAAAACAGTAAGTGAGGGCAATATATTGTGAAAAAGCTTAAACTGGACATCGCCTTCCTTCTTCGACGTCGGTAGCTTGTAGACAAGGGCCCACTGCAGCTTGGTTGACTCGTCGACGGACCCAATTCGGTGCCAGTGCGAAACATGGTCGGAAAGTTTGTTAATGATCTTGTTGAACATCCTGTAAATAGATTTTGACGAAGCTTTGCTTCCATTTTCAAGCATCGGCAAGCAGACGTCGATCGCAACCGATGGGAAAGATGAAATTGTCTGTAGATCCACATGTGTCGATATCTTGCACCCAAGCTCGTTGAACCAGGCTGGAAACGCGCTAGCGATGGCAAGGCGCAGGTGCTGGAGTTCGCGGCGGAGGAGACGAAGGGAAGGCGGGCGAAGTCCTTTAAAAAATATATGTAAAGCGGAGGGGTCAAGCCACAGACCAGACAGGGGGTCAAGCAAGTGGCGGACTAGTTGGGCCCCGCACGCCAAGGGTCGAGCAGGGGGGCAGCAACCAACATAATTATCATTTGGTAACAAAAAACAAGTTAATGGCATATTGGCAGCATAATTAAACGAGATAGATCGTGTATCTATATGGGCTCCGGACACCATCCAAGCACGCAAAACCTCACCATAAAAAACCGGCAAACTAACAAGAAATTTAGGGTTAATTTCAACGTGAAACAATTGATAATCATAACCCAACTTACAATATTGTCGAAAAAAACATTTCATAAAAAGGTAGGCCGGATGTGAAGTAAGATTGAAAAAACGTTGAAGAAAACCGAACCTAAAAGAAAAAATGCGTGCTTGGAGGCAAACTAGACCAAGTCCTCCTTTGTCAGGTTGTTCAAAAAGAACAGATTTTTTCAACATATGTCGCTTCTTAGACCACACAAAATCAACAAGTAAATTCTGGAGTTCATTTAGAATATTGTCTGGGGGAGAAAGAACCGCTAAACAGTGGAAAACCTTAGAGGCTGCCAGCTGATTTGCAATTAAAACTTTCCCTTTAAAAGACAAAGAATAAACAAGCCGAGACCAAGAAGCAAACGTTTTAATTAATTTATCTTTACACTTACTCCAATTCTGACGCACATAATTAATTGTGTTTCCCAAATGAACTCCAAGAAACGGGAGACCTTCATTATTCCACATAAAATTCAAGGGCGAATCATTGCGCCCCATCCATCGGCCAACCCATAAGCCCTGAGACTTTTGTGTATTAAGACAAGCAGCAGAGGCGCGGCTAAACAAATCATAAGCCTTCTCAACCACAGCGAACCCTGGGTCCGAAGTAATAAAAACAGTTACATCATCTGCATACGCAGATATAGCACAATTCACATTAGTTCCAGGTATACATAAACCATGATTAATCAAAGTATTCCTTAAAGTAACTAAAAACGGTTCGATTGCAATAGTATAGAGTAGTCCTGAGAGGGGGCACCCCTGACGAATTCCCTTCTCAAAAAGGAAGGGGGAAGTCAGTGACCCACTTACTTTTATAAGGCTCTCAGCACCCTCGTACAAAGTCTGTATATAAAAAATAAAACGATCACCAAACCCCATTTTCTTCATAACGTTGAACAAATAAGAGTGATCCACATTATCAAAAGCCTTTTTCTGATCTAAATTAATCAAGGCCAAGGGTATATCTTCAGCATTTGCATAAAAAATAGCATCACGAATTAAATTAATATTATCATAAATGGACCGGCCAGGAATACAATATGTTTGATCCTCACCAATAACATTGCCAATATATTGCGTTAGCCTGCCAGCCAGCACCTTGGCAAGAATTTTATAATCCGTATTCAAAAGAGAAACGGGGCGCCAATTTGAAACATCGGCCAAATCTCCTTTTTTAGGGAGCAACGTTATAACTGCCCGTCTAAGAGAGGGAGGCAGAGCCCCTGACTCAAACGACGAACAAATAACAGAGAAAAAATCATCACGTAAAGTAGGCCAAAAGACCTGAAAAAATTCTGATGTGAGCCCATCTAAACCGGGCGACTTATTCTTGCCAAGGTGCTGTACTGCAACATCAAACTCCTCCTCCGAAAGAGGGTCTTCAAGATCCTCTAACAGGGAGGGGTCATAAACAATGGAATCGGGTAATAAATATTCTAAGGCACTCTTATCGACAACAGAAGACGAGTATAAAGACTCATAAAAATTACGAACATGCATTCTTATTTCATTCGGATCTTCTGTTATACAACCAGAAGGGAGACGAATGCGAGACATGTTTTTAGAATTCGAATTCGACTTTTCAAGATTAAAAAAGAAACTAGAACAAGAATCAGACTCATTCGTGTATCTAAAGCGAGACCTTATGAGAGCACCCTGTGCCTCATTTTTCAATAATAAATTAAGTGCATCTCTTTGTTCAGCAAGTACATTTCTAATCTCAAGAGTAAAGTCTGGTGTAGACTGAAGTTCATCAATCCTTCTATTAATATCAAATAAAGCTGACCGTTTCTCTTGCCTAATCTTAGAGCTATACATTTGAGTAATAGACTTAATATGAACTTTACCAAAATCCCACCAAGAAGCAACTTCCACAAAATTATTCTTTTCCTTCTGCCAATCTAACCAAAAGGATTTTATAATTTCCCTATAATTCTCATCCTCTAATAAAGTATTATTAAAGTGCCAATAAGCACTTCCTCCACGAATTGAAGGGGGCTTAAATTTCAACAGCACCGCTGAATGATCAGAAAGGGAACAAGGAATAATATCACATGAATGAACAGAAGAAAATAAACATAGCGGTACATAAAAACGATCTAGCCTGGACTTAGAAGCCCCATGAACACTAGCCGAATTATTTCTAAACCAAGTAAATTTCTTTACACCAGGATTCAATCTACGCCAAGTATCACAAAGCGAAAACGAATTAAATACATTCTTCAAAGCAACTAAAACTTTAGCCCTGTGTTCTACTGACATATGAAAACGATCAAGTACTGGGTTCTCCGTGCAATTAAAATCGCCCCCAATGACAATAGTGCCATCATTACAGCTAGAAACATGATCATGAAGGGCTGTTATGGTACGTAAAGCCAGCCGATCATCATGGGGGATGAGGGTATTATAAATGTGATATATGGCCCTATTGAAACAAATTTTATGATATAAAATATACCCATCACAAACAGAAAGTGAAGACAAACACTCTATTTTTGAGCTATTCAATAACGTTGTGACCCCTGACCCACGAGAGGAGCTTGGCGAACAAAAAGGAACATAAGACCATTCCCTCCAACAAGAGCTATTTTCATTTAGCTGATAAGTCTCTTGCAAAAAGACTATATCTGGGTTAGAGGTCAAATGATCAACAAAAACTTTAAAAGACGCATTTTGCGAAATCGCCGAGCACCCACCCGTATTGAGGGTCAGCAGTGACAAAGCCATCACAAAAGAAAAACAACCAACCATAAACAGAGCCATACGTAAAAAAAACAAAAAAACAACAACAACAATCACAAAACCAAAACAAGCTAGACTACACGTCTAGCGTGTTAACTAATTTATAAATCCTCTGTTGCATGCTTTTCTTAAATAGCGGACTATTCTTCAAGGGCTTCAATTGTTTCACTAAACCAGGAATATTGGAAGTGTATTTGCGAGCTATTTGAGTTGGTTTTTTCCTGCCTTTAACCGAAGCTAAAAACTTAATAATTTCAGAAGCCGACAGGGGGCCTGGTGTGAGGGGGAGAGTCTCTTCATGTATCGACTCTTCATCAGTCTGGGACTGGGTATCCTCCCAGGTCATAGAGTCAGTGTCTGTCAAGTCTGCGGCGGGGTCCTCGGTCGAGGACAATGGGGTGGAGGGGGGTTCAGGAGTCGGGGTGTCGAGGGCCTGTGTAAGCGTAGGGGACTTGTTCACCAAAGGGGTAAGAGACTTCTTCTGCATTTTCCTCTGAGGGGATGGGGTCTTGAGTGGTGTAAGGGTATTAGAAATCTCTTCTGCAGGTGTGGCTGCAGTCTGTTTCCGCTTGGAGACAACATCCGAAAAGGACCTCCTGGGCAAGGGAGGTTCACTCCACAAGGGGGGAGTGGGTTTGGGGGAGCCAAGTTTATGAGATGGGGAGGGACCCCCATCACCCTCACGTACAACATCAATTTGGGGACCCTTAACCCCCGATGGACTGGGTGGAAGGGCTGATGAAGCTACAGAGGGTGGTGGGTTCAGCGAGGAGCAAGAAGGCTGGGGGGAGGTGGGACGCGAAGGGCCGGATTGGGGCACCTCAACAGGAGGGGGCGCGTCACGAGCTAAACTAGCAGTCATCCCAACAAGGGGAGGCGGGGGAGGGGCAGTGTGCTTCACTCCAGTAGCGGGGGTCGGCCCGAAGGGGGGTCGGTCGTCTGTCGAAGTAGTAGGTTTGTTCAAAGTCGTAGGGGGTGGGGCAATGTTGGCTTGAGATTTCGGCTTTTTGCATGAGCGCGAAATATGTCCAAATTCCCCACAATTAAAGCACCGTGCAGACTCCGTAGACACAAACACACGATAATTAGTACCCGAGTGGGTAAAATTAATATGGTCGGGAGGGGTAACATTTGGATTCATGAGCACTTGAACTTGTCTCCGAAAGCTCATTACATGTGTGAGCTTCTTATTCTTCAACCCTAGTGGAAAGGGCCTACATTGAGAGACAACCTTACAAAACGAACCTATATTCTCAACTAAGACAGAATTCGGTATCTCTGGGTACACATTAGACAAAATGAGCTTAGTGGTGGGGCGTACGAGAGGGGTTAATTCGATGAAAGCCCCCTCGTAATTCAATCCACGATTCACAGCACGCACCACTGACTCTTTGGAATTAAGATAAATAGCAATGCGACCGTTCGAGATTCGAGAAGCAGAGACAATATGCTCAGGTGGAATGTTCTGTACGAACGCATCAATGTACGTTTGAATCGAGACATTGTTAATGGCGCTAAAAGAAACCCCATTGTCCCTCGTTACGAGTTTAAACTGTTCAACACCTACAATAGTAGGGTTACCAATAGGGCCTTGTGCCTGGCCCTGTACATGGCGATCCGATCGGCCGGCCATACAGCACAGCCAATACGAAAAGCAACACACAACCAAAAAAAAAAAAAAACCTCAAAATACGGAAAAATTAATAAACCTGACAAAGCGAGGACTGGTCTAAAGTAATCAGTGCATCAAAAAGATACAACCTATAAAAAATCAAGGACCACGAAGGTCAAAAACACCCACAAAAAAGAACAAATCCGGAGCCTAAAAAATACACGACCTACCTCAAAAGAAGAAGAAGAAGAAGAAGAAGAAGAAGAAGAAGAAGAAGAAGAAGAAGAAGAAGAAGAAGAAGAAGAAGAAGAAGAAGAAGAAGAAGAAGAAGAAGAAGAAGAAGAAGAAGAAGAAGAAGAAGAAGAAGAAGAAGAAGAAGAAGAAGAAGAAGAAGAAGAAGAAGAAGAAGAAGAAGAAGAAGAAGAAGAAGAAGAAGAAGAAGAAGAAGAAGAAGAAGAAGAAGAAGAAGAAGAAGAAGAAGAAGAAGAAGAAGAAGAAGAAGAAGAAGAAGAAGAAGAAGAAGAAGATTTTTGTTTTGCTCGAATATGAGATGTTTTTGCTCGATGATCATATGACTAGGTGGTGATTTATCATAGGCTCATAGCTAGGTTATACAGGGTGGCCCAAAAAATGATGGAACGGGGCACTTCCCAAAATATAGAAACAAAAGTATTATGCCCATCGGATAGGGTGTCTTTTCCAATGAAAAACGAAACCAAGATTTGGTCGTGTAGTTAGTTTGTTTTAGGGCGCTGTGAGTGACACCATGTCAGGTTCCCTTTTTTTTAAACAATTTTTACCAAGTCAGTGTCTGATAAATCGCTCATCGGATAGGGTGTCTTTTCCAATGAAAAAACGATACCAAGAACAGTAATTTTGGTCGTGTAGTTTTTTTTTTTAGGGCGCTGTGAGTGACACCATGTCAGGTTCCCTTTTTTGACAATTTTTACCAAGTCAGTGTCTGATAAATCGCACTTTCTGTCCGTCATATATGATCGAACAACGAGCAAAACGCGCGCCATTGTTAGCGAGAATGGGCATAGCTGTTCGATACTATGACTGTTCTCGGTATCGTTTTTCATTGGAAAAGACACCCTATCCGATGGACATAAATCATTTTGTTACTATATAGCGGGCGGGGGAGGGGACGGCCGGTACTATAATACGGGTCTACAGTACCCTCCCGTCCGAGAATTAAAACAAGGCAATA
Source organism: Echinarachnius parma (assembly GCA_037951105.1). Lineage (NCBI taxonomy): Eukaryota > Metazoa > Echinodermata > Echinoidea > Clypeasteroida > Echinarachniidae > Echinarachnius > Echinarachnius parma. The sequence goes on along the minus strand of JBAMJV010004027.1, from coordinate 97,014 downwards.
ACAGTCAATATATAGCAACCGGGACATTTACGGACAATAAAACATTTCACATTCCGACAAAGGAATTAATCATAATTAGGCAAAACCATGTTATTTGGACCAAAGTGGAGTGGTTAAAACTTTTATAAACCACAGTCCATATTCGTATAAACATTCATTGATTATTTCCATTATTAGTGATACCCAAGAGGAAATATATAACTAATTTAGAAGTGACGGGAATTATATGCACGTATCACTAGCTGCAGTAAATGCTCGAATTACTGTTACCGATAATAAGTGAATAATTCCCGTCCCTTTTTATTCATATTTCCTCTTGGCATGCTGGGTATCAAATTTAAAAACCACTATGAACTGTTTTGACTGACCAATTGAGGCTGTCATGTTTACCAACTGTATATGAAATCAATGCCCTTCTGAAATAGTATAATGATATAGTAATGTCAAATAAATTGTTGAGGTGCTCTGAGCATAATAGGTGTCCCGGGGGGGGGGGGGGGGGGGGGGGGGTCACTCCCAACATGACTGGCTATATATACGCACCCGCGTCCAAACAAAGCGTCGGGTATCATTTTCAACTTTACGGCGTCGTCGCCGTTTTCCTTAAAAATGGGGTGGTTTTCAGCTCTCATTAGAAAGTAAAAAACACAAAAAGGGTACTTTTTCAGATGCACAAGTTGTTAGTAGTATACGGCGTCGTCTACGTTTTTTTTTTTTTTTTTTAAGGTGGTGTTGGTTACTAAAAGCTCAGCCTTACCAAAACTGTACTGCCCCTTCCCCTGATAGCAGACACTGGTAAAAATTACGTCAAATTTACGTCATTTTACGTCGGGTACGTCGTCTTAACGACGTCTTAAATTAACGTCAAAAAGTGAAGATTTTGCACCCGCGTTTACCGTGATATCGACGTCATATTTTGACGTGATATTGACGTATTTTTTTCCGAAAAGGCGTCTTTATGACGTCATTAAGTCGTCAATTTGTACCATTAATTACGTTATTAAGACGACATAAAGACGTCGTATTGGTCAAAATAAGACGTGATTTTTACGTCTGGATTTGACGTGATTTTCACCTTGTGTACGTCGTCTTTAAGACGTCGTAAATTAACGTCAAAAAGTGAAGATTTTGCACCCGCGTTTACCGTGATATCGACGTCATATTTTGACGTGATATTGACATATTTTTTTTCCGAAAAGGCGTCTTTATGACGTCTTTAAGTCGTCAATTTGTACCATTAATTACGTTATTAAGACGACATAAAGACGTCTTATTGGTCAATATAAGACGTGATTTTTACGTATTGATTTGACGTGATTTTCAAGTCGTGTACGTCGTCTTAAAGACGTCATAAATTCACGTCAAAAAATGAAGATTTTGCACCCGCGTTTCACGACATATAGACGTCATATTTTGACGTGCTAACCGACGTCTTTTTATGACGAAAAGACGTCGTATTGACGTCATATTTTGAAGCGATTTTTACATTATTAAAATTAAAAGATTGAGATGGGTTATGTCTTGTAGTATATTCCACAGTCAACAGGTTTTATAACATATAACATATAATATAACATAACTGTACAAATAATCCTATCCTAATTCCTAAATCCTAAACCTATCCTATCCTATAACCTACGTCTAACACCTTACTGATCAGTTGTCGTATAGGTTCCGTATATATATCCCGCTTCTTAGTATGTGAGATTTAAATGGTTAGTATTGACTGTTTTAGTATTTCAAAGAGTGATGCCTAAATAATTAATTTGCAAATCATGTTGAAAAATTAAAAACAGGTGGTATTTAATTAGTTTTAATATCTGCAAAAACAAGATCATAATAACAATGTTTTCAATGTAAATAGTTATAAAAATTGGAATTTTACTTTGCACTCTAATGCGATTGTTTATAATCGATCATGAATGAATCCTGTATCCTTTAGACCTGAAGACGTTAATCATAAGTCCTACTGTATTTTCTTTTGTTATTCATGTTCTAAAAGGTTTCTTTACACAATTTAGCAATATTACCACCTTGGGATCATTGGGGTTATTTCCACTTTGATACGATCGTTTATAATTGATCATGAATTATTCCTGTAGGCGATCCTATTATGTTGTAGACGTTCATAAGTCCAATATTTGTTTGTTTGTTGTTTTTTACTCTGTTCTAAAGGGATTCTTTAGGAAATCTAGCAATATTACCACCCCTGGCATCATTGGGTATTTCCACTTTGATACTATCGTTTATAATCGATGAGGATTATTCCTGTAGGCGATAATAGGTTGTAGACAGTCCAATATTGTTTGTTTTTTCTCATGTGCTTAAAGGTTTCTTTAGTTATTTAGCAATGTTACCTTGGCAACCTTGACAATTTGTTGTAGAATTAGCATTATACAGATAATCAGCTAAATTGCATATTTGTTTTATTAGGTCAGAGGCAGGCGCGCCGGAAGCAGTTTTGGATTGGGGGGGGGGGGGGGGGCAAAACCCCAAGGGGCTCACTATTTTTGGTGTGTATAGGGGGGGCTCATGCCCAACCACACTCTGGGTTGCCAAGTTTGAGCCAGAGGTGAGAGTGAGACATTGCGAGGGAGCGAAGCGACTGAGCGTGGGGAGGGTGTGGGAGGGGGGTGTCCCCCCTCCCACGGTAGGGAGTTTTTTGCATTTTGGACTTGAAATTGTGCAATCTGATGCATACCTAGATAGGAAATTCGGCTGTATTTGGGAAAGCGTGATATGATTTGATCGACCAGAAAGTTTTAATATATTTTTCACGTAGAAAACAAATAATTGACACACTAATAAATATGTACCGCCAAAACACACACACACAACACAACATAAACCATAATTATGCAACATTATGTATGATCCAACACAACACTGCCAATAATGAGTCCCGATGGAGCGAGCGCCTGAGGGCTGGGGCAGGGAGGAGGGGGAGGGTTTGGGAGGGGGTATCCCCCTCCCACGGTAAGAAAAGATTTTGCATTTATGAATTTGAAATTGTGCAATCTGGTGCATACCTAGATAGGAAATTCGGGCTCAAGATTAACTGCATCTGGGAAAGCGTGTTATGATTTGATATATTTTTCACGAAGAAAGCAAATAATTGACGCACTATATAAATATGCACAACTCCCACATAAATATTGTATTTAGTGTCATACACAGTTCCAACATAAACCATTATGGCTTATGTATGATCCAACAACATGGCCTACAGCCAATAAATGAATCCCTGATAGCAAACACTGGTAAAAATGACTTCAAATTTACGTCGTTTTTCGTCGTGCACGTCGTCTTAAAGACGTCTTAATTCACGTCAAAAAGTGAAGATTTTGCACCCGCGTTTACCGTCATATAGACGTCATATTTTGACGTGAAAATGACGTGTTTTTTTCCGAAAAGGCGTCTTTACGACGTCTTGAAGACGTCAATTTGTACCATAATTACGCATTTAGACGACATAAAGACGTCTTATTGGTCAATATAAGACGTGATTGTTACGTCTGGATTTGACGTCATTTCCACCTTATGTTACGTCGTCTTTAGAGACGTCGTAAATTCACGTCAAAAACTGAAGATTTTGCACCCGCGTTTACCGTCATATAGACGTCATATTTGTACCATAAAATTACGCCATTTAGACGACATAAAGACGTCTTATTGGTCAATATAAAGACGTGCTTTTTACGTCTGGATTTGACGTCATATCCACCTTGTGTACGTCGTTCTTTAAGACGTCGTAAATTCACGTCAAAAAGTGAAGATTTTGCACCCCGGCGTTTACCGTGATATAGACGTCATATTTGACGTGATAAGGACGTATTTTTATCCGAAAAGGGGTCTTATGACGTCTTTAAGTCGTCAATTTGTTCCAATATAATACGTAATTAAGAGACATAAAGACGTCGTATTGGTCAAAATAGACGGGATTTTTACGTCTGGATTTGACGTGATTTTCCACCTTGTGTACGTCGTCTTTTAGACTGGTCGTAAAATTCACGTCAAAAAGTGAAGATTTTGCACCCGCGTTACCGTGATATAGACGTCATATTTTGGACGTGAAAATGACATTATTTTTATCCGGAAAAGGCGTCTTTATGACGTCTTTAGTCGTCAATTTGTTCCATTAATTACGTTATTAAGACGACATAAAGACGTCTTATTGGTCCAATTATAAGACGTGTTTTTACGTATTGATTTGACGTGATTTTCACCGTCGTGTACGTCGTCTTAAAGACGTCATAAATTCACGTCAAAAAGTGAAGATTTTGCACCCGCGTTTAACCCGTCATATAGACGTCATATTTTGACGTGATAATGACGTATCTTTTTTCCGAAAAAGGCGTCTTTACGACGTCCTGGAAGACGTCAATTTTGTACCATACAATTACGCCATTTAGGACGACATAAAGACGTCTTTTGCCGTCATAAAAAGTCGTCCATCGCCAAAAATAATTGTTTAAATGTCTTGAATGACGTCATAATCACGTTGTAATAACGTCGTCTAGACGACAAACTACTAAATAATTGGAAAAATGTTTTTTAAAAGACGTCACAATGTCGTAATGAGGTCGTTCATACGACAAAAAATGATGGCAAAAACTAGTCTTGTAAGACGTCATAATGACGTCTTAAAATTGTCGTGCGTACGACACAAACCATTAATGGCAACAATGGTCTTTCAAAGACATTATAAAGACGTCCATTATAAGCCTTTTATACCTACAAAATAATACTTAAAATTAATCTTTTAATGACGTGATAATGACGCGTTTTTACATTCTTACATATGACGAAAAAGCATTGGAAAAATGGTCTTTGAAAGACGTCACAATGACGTTGGAAAAAGGTCGTCGTCCATACGAATTAAAGATGGCAAAAATCTAGTCTGGAAAACACATCATAATGACGTCATATTACGTCGTCGTACGTACGACACTAACCATAATGGCAAAAATAGTCTTTAAAAGACATCATGAAGACGTCCATTTTAGAGACTTTTTTATGACAAAATAAATAGTGAAAAAAATGTCTTTGAAAGACGTCACATGACGTAGTAAAAAGTTCGTCCATACGACAAAAATGATGGCAAAAAAAACAAGTCTTGAAAAGACTTCAAAATGACGTCGTAAAGTGATCGTCCCATACGACAAAAAAATGATGGCAAACAATAGTTTTGAAAGACGTCAAAATGGACGTCCTTAATATGTTGTCCGTAGGACACAAAACCTTAATTGCAAAAATGGACTTTTCAAGACATCATAAAGACGTCGTTATAACGTATTTTATACTACAAAATAATACTTAAAAATTATCTTTAATGAACGTGGATAATGACGTACGTTTTTACATCCTTAATATGACGAAAAATGCATTGAAAAAATGGTCTTTGAAAGACGTCACAATTGACGTTGTAAAAGGTCGTCCATACGACAATAATGATGGCAAAACTAGTCTAGAAATCACATCATAATGACGGTCGTATTAACGTCGTCGTACGACACAAACCATAATGGCAAAAAATAGTCTTAAAAGACATCATCAAGACGGCAATTTTTAGACGTTTTTATTGACAAAATAATAGTGAAAAAAAATGGTCCTTTGAAAGACGTCAAAATGACGTAGTAAAAAGGTCGTCCATACGACAAAAAATGATGGCAAAAAAATAGTCTTGAAAAGACTTCAAAATGACGTCGTAAAGTGGTCGTCCATACGACAAAATGATGGCAAAATGTCTTTCAAAAGACATCATAAAGGACGTCCGTTGTTACGTCTTTCTATACGACAAAAATAAATACTGAAAAAGTGATCTTAAATGACGTAATATTACGTAATTTTTACGTCCTTCCAACGACAAAAAACAATTGAATATGGTCTTGAAATACGTCACATTAACGTCGTAAAAAGGGCGTCCATACGACAAAAAAATGATGGCAAAAAATGGTCTTGAAAAAGACGTCCAAACTTACGTCTTATAGCGTTATTGATACGACATAAAACCCGTATGGCAAAAATGGTTTTAAACGACAATATTAAGACTGTCGTTATCATGTCTTCTATACGACAATAATACATTCTTAAAAATGGTCTTTGAACGACGTTATATGACATCGTTTTTACGTCTTTTCCTACGACAAAAATAATAGTGGAAAAAATGGTCGTTTAAAGATGTTATAATGACGTCAATTTTACGTCTTTTATACGACATCTAGTCATCATGTCAAAAATGGTCTTTAAAAATCGTCATAATGACGTCGTATTCTGATCGTTGTAAGACATATGACGTGTTTACCAGTTTACGACAAATTAAGACGTCAATAAAGACGTCAGTCTTGCTATCCGGGTTCAAAGGGGTAGTGCAGTTTTGGTTAGGCTGAGCTTTTACTTTTAGTAACCAACACCTGCAATAGTTATAACTCCACCATGCTCCACAAGTAAAAAACCTGTTATAAGTTGGTCCCCACATTTAGTCCAATCTGATAGACTTATGGATATTTCAGCTGTTTCTGATTTTGATCAAATACAATTGATTCTGTAAGCCAATAGTAATTGTGTGCTTTTTAAAATTGTACACTTAAAGGGATAGTTAAGTATTGGTCAAACTTAACTTTAGTAACCAAAACCTGCACCATTACGGTACAAAATAATAGTTATAACTTCACCATGCTCGAAAAGTATATACAATTACAAACGACTAAGTAAAACCCCTGTTATCATTCAAAAAGAGCCGTTACAACTCAAGAGGGCGCTTTCTAAAAAAATATTCGGTTTTAGCCATTTTTCATACAAAATTGTGCATTTAATGTTAATAATGATTCAATAGAGATATCATCTTTTTAAAAACCTATTCAGATTTTTTTCAAAGTAGTCTTTAAGCATTTAAATTTTTTTTTCTAAAAAGTCAAAATATCTCCTGGTGAAGAATTTTTGAATACAAAATTGTTTATGGATATTTCAGCCGTTTCTGAACAGATTTTGTTCAAATATAGTTTATTCTGTCATTAAAATGGTAAGTTCTTTCAAATTTGACATTCAGTTTTTCATTATCTCACAACAAATATTTTGTGAAGTGCCCCCTATACCAACACTCAACTATCCCTTTAACAAAAAAACTATTTCTATAAGCGCCCTCTATACCAAAACTGAACTATCAATTTAACCAAAATACGGGCAAAATACCCCTTGATTTGTCTGTCTAAGTGGGGTACAGTCATTGAAATACACCACTGTCGATGGTATACCTACAATTCTTTGATACAACGCGATACATTATTATTTTCTGTCCCTAAACAAAAGAGGGAGCCCATGTAAAATTTGTATCAACGCGCTGACAACTACTGAGTACTATTTTACTGTATTACTGTTCGGCGTTCCATACATCGATTACGCGTCACTCTTTATCTTTTTGCATGCAATATATCGTACGGACGTAACGCGTTACGTGTCGCGCGCGTATATTTTGTGTACAATTTTCAATATAAATTTGTGCATTTCGTGCATAAGCTCGACAGCAGTACACAATATTGTGTTCGGAATCTAACCATATATTCGCGTTTAAATCTTTCAGATGCCGTTGTGCTGTAGGTAAGTGGCAAGTGCTAGTGAACAGTGTCTTGTTAAGTTTGTTTAATCATCAGTAATATTACTTTTTAAAATGGTAGATGAGTAGAAACGTTGTGAATGGAGTGATAGTTGATGCGATATGACGACGGCGAGTGCGAATGCTATTCATTGTCAATGCCCATGCCCAGGCGCAGCGCGCAGGCCTGCGATGCCAACCTGCGAGCGAGGGGAACTTCTTTCTTCGGCCGATGGATACCCGTACCAGCTCGCGCTACGAAGTGGGCGCGTCTGTGGATGAGCAGCTGGCTATGGAGCGACATTGCCGAGTCAAGAATGCTGAATACATATTCCATTTCAAGGGTCACAGATGGCTTGTAAAATATAACACAAGCTGTAGCGATCGAATGTGTGTTAGTGTTACAAAAGGCAAAGGCAAGCCAAAGCAAAGCCTAATGATGGGTATGTCGAATAAACAAAATCGACAACATGCTTACGACTACGAGTTACGTTCACACGGCTTGACAAAAACAGAAAAGAACAGATCATGTGACATGTTAAAAGTAAAAAAATAGATTAAAAAAATTAAGAATATGAGAGTGAGACTATGCAATTGCATGGATCATCCATATTATTGCCAAATTACGTTTAGTCTAAACTGAAATGAAGTAAAAAAACAATGTCAATGAATGTGAAATTGTGATTGTGAGAAAATGAAATGAGAAAGAGGGAGAGAAACTCTGCAGACTGTAAACCTAAATTGCTGTTTTTACGAAAGTACTAAAAAGTAAAAGAATCGGGCAGAAAGGTAAGATTTTTTTGGTCCCAATCCTTCGTCCTTACAGCCTGTTCGCTTCAAATCAAAAATCAAAGATAACAGACAGGTTACAAGTTCTATGATTGTTTTTTTTTGCTCCAAAAAACAATTGCTTCACACAACAATTTCAACATCAAGAATTTGCTGATGTATGGCTAGCTAATGAGGACAAATGGAAAACTCAACGGGAATCAAACTAGACAGATCTATTGATTGTCATTGAATCATTTATAATTAATTTTGTGGTCCCAATCCCTCGTCCTTGCAGCCCGTTTGCTTCAAATTATAAGTCAAAGATAACAGACAGGTTGCAATTGTTTGTAAATTTGCAATTAATTGGGGTCCTACTAATTAGCGCGAACAAGTGCGAAGTACTGCGAACAAGTGCGAAGAAGTGCGAAGCAATTTACTGCGAACAAATTTCCCATTCGCATAGCATGCACTTGTTCGCAGTACTAAATAAGTAATTGCTGTGCTCAATTACTAATTACTGCGAACACGCAAGAACAACTGCGAACAAATTTCAGGGATGCCAGAGTTCCGGCTATAGCCGGAATTCTTTTCCGTTTTTTTACCAAATTTCAGATTTTTATTTTTCTAAAATTTTATTTTTATTTTTAGGGGATATGATCCCCAAAATAGGCTTAGATTGCACCAGAGAGCATCTAGAACCCCAGAGCTTCTAGGGCCCTAAAGCGGGCCCTGGACCCCCATGGTTAAACGGACTTTGATGCAGTAACTAAGTCTCCCTTGAAATATAAAATGTTGATTGTTCTAAGCCGCCATTGGGCCATTCTTGGTCACGTGTGTGACCCAAAATATGAAAAATTCTGAAATAGGATGCTTATATTTTAGTAAGTATAGGAGGTATGGTGATGTGAACTATATGACTTGCATATGTTGAAGTCTTTCATGTGTAACACAAAAGATTTTATTAGGATTACGTTGCCCAAGGACAGAGGTCAAATGGCATTGGTCACGTGTGTGACTTTGCACGGGAGCACTTTTGAAGACATTTTTTAAAACTCAATTTCATTTTGGAAATCCTGTGAAATATGAAAAGCTAAAATGTTCATAGTATCAGACAACTGATATATATCTGTAAGTAAGAAAATGGTGAAAGATTAAAATTATCTCAAACGGTTGTTTTTTAATGAACGTTATTATGTGGGGATGTCTGGGTCACGTGTGTGACATTTTGGGGTGGTCACGTGTGTGACATGTACAATGTGAATGGAAATAGGAATTTTACAAATATTAGGTTTAGATAGTAAAATGAAGTTCAATTGTCACAAAGTTGGTATCATCATGTACAGGAGAATAAAAGGAATGAGCTAGCTTGATTATTTTCTGAGTTATGATTTTTATTTGAATATTGAAATATGTAAATTTATGAATTTTTCTAAGAAATTTTCTAAATAAAAAAAAAAATATATATTTCATGAAACCTTGGACACTGATCTTTCCAATAATGGAATAAAACTACTGAAAAGACAAACTTCATTTTTTCCAAAAAAGTTTCACTTTTCAAAGAATGGCCCCATTGTTCCTACACATGTATATTGGCCAAGATGTTTCACCAATCTACTATCCAAAATTCAAAATGATGTGATAATAACAAATTTTGGCCCCATCATCAATGTCGGATTTAGCCTTGTACAGGGTTGCAGAATTCAATCTAAAAATGTGTTTGTCTTATAAAATTGGCATCTATCCTGTGTCCGGTGTGTCGACCTTCTGTTATTTTTGTGAAATTCTTATTATTATAATATTATCTTATACTATGTATTTGTATACTTGCCACCTATTGGCGATAAAGCCATAATTTGTTTTATGGGCCATGAACATGATTGTGACCGAAAAAATGCATGATGAAAGAACCCCAAATGGCAATCAAATGTTTTTTTTTCATAAAAAAAAAACAATTCATGCTTGTAACCTAATAACCAATTATGTGTACACATTTAAAAACTTGTGGAAAAATGGCACAAAATTGCTAGTCAAGTACATTCAGTCATTGCCATATGATATAAGTTCAGAGTACTGTACATGTACAAAGTGGTATTTGAATAGAAGCAATGGATATGTCCCTCAAGGACAATTTGATATTAACCAACCTAATTTTTGCTTAGACTAAGTTCTGTAACTGCTGTGTCTCTTTACCTTAATGTCAGAGTCTACTTGACTGTTGATCCAATTATTGTGGTGTAGATATAGTATTTTTGTAAATCTTTCAAGGTTGTTATTATTTTGTTTTTCTTGTTCAATAAGTTATTATTGATTTTGTATTATCATTTCAGAGATAAAAAAAATAATAATTATGGGATTGAAGTGATTCTTCTGTACTTTTTTATCATGATAATTGTAAAATGAAACTAGTGGAAAACAATTTTCTGTGTAATGATCATGGACTTAATAAACTTCAATTAAATTAATTTCATTAAATTTATATTTTATTTTGAATCAAAAATAGTTTTAACAATGTCATCTCTATTCTTCTACTGATCTGCTAACCAGTGTATCACGTTATAAAATGAACACATCATACCGGTACGGTACCTTATTTACACCAGTGCTGTGTATTGAAAATTCCTTGAAAAATGCCTTGACAAATAATTGCTTGGCAAGTATGTCAGTCATGGCCGTAAAGTACAAACGACCATGGATGTACATTGTACATGTACGTATGTCCTCAGTACTCTGTAAAGTACTATTTGAATAGAAATGCTGGATAGATCTGTCCCTCGAAGGCAATTAGATATTGGCCCTAATTTTTGCCTCTCTGTCTGTTTACCTAAATGTCAGCTGCTTTCGTGTGCTTGCCTGTGTGGCCATTTCGTTATAGATCTCAAGCCGTGTCGGCGTGTCTTCCGCAGTGCTCTTGTTTACTTTGTAGGCATTAACCCGTTCCCTACGAGTCTATGAAATCCCCATAGACTTTGTACACAACCCACTCGGTTCCCGTGGTCTAGGGGTTAAAAAGCGCGATACAAAATGTAACTCATTCAATACTTCAATGATTTTTGTAGTATAAATAATGTATCAATGCATTCTTCATCAGAACACAGCCACATGTATCTTTATTCTTTGGACCAGGCCTGAATGGGTTATCCAGAGCTCCACACTCACATTTTTTTTTACTGGCCCTATCGGGCCAGTAGATTCTTCAATTTTCATATTTTACTGGCCCGAAAATAATTTTACTGGCCCGAAAAAACAAAGAAAAACATTAAACATTTACTTTCTTAAAAAGGGGATCGATATTATGTTTTCCTTCAAATATGAAGTTGTTAAATATTTTAGTCTAATTTAACCACTTGCAAAGTCTCTGTAAAGTTTGTCATTTGTTTTAGTACATTTGTGTAGTAATGAACTTATTGTGGAAGCCTACTTTTCTTTCTCTCTTCCTTTATGTTTACAGTTTCGTGTATGTTGATTTATGTAAGTCATGAACTCACAACATTTATCTAAATTTACTTCTTTGTGAGGTAAATGAAATATACTTGAAATAAAATTAAACAAATACTATGATCTATGACTTGTGTCTATGTCTGTTTATTTCTTCATATAAGAATTTAAAGAAATATACATAGAAAATTATAATTCCCTTTCCCAAAGAGTCCTACAATATACACGTCCAAGCATTCACGAAGGCACTTCTTTACAACTTAATTCAAGTCTGTTACATAAATGCGAACTGCCTGTTTTCATATTTTTCCTGTTTACTTTTTACCATTTTTATGTTTATTTTACATTTGAAAGTTTGATATTTTGACAAGAAGAAAAGTATGAAGGAAGATTAAATAGAAGTCATAAGAAAGAGGCAAAAAGGAAAAGCAAGCAAAGATTGGATTAGAGAAAGACAATACAACAGTAGCCAGAAAAGGTCTTTAGAACTAGTTTATGATAAATTCTATCTTGAGCTACTCCCAAATCTACGATGAGAACAAAAATAACAAATTCACTTGAATGATATGATCATGATGATGATGGAAAGTAAATATCTCAGAGGAATTAGCATCATAATGAGATTAAAGACAGCAAGCAATACACAGCGACAAAGACAACAAAATAACCAGAAACAAACAAATTGTTAGAAGTTGATGAAATCTACGCTGAGAAAAAGAACAAGACAATATCATGAATATGGATTGAAATCTGATAATAAAAATGAATTCACAGGATAAACAAAGCTAAACAAATAGAGGGAAATAAAAGGATGTACTTATTGCAAAGAAAGGTGTGATAGGATTAGGAATAAGTTATGGATGTTGAAATAAAAACTGGATAAGTGATTTCAATCGAAGTTCGAACTCAAATTCAATCACCATGGATGACACCACAGCTAGCCCACTGGCCGGCCACAACTCCTGGCATAGTACCTTGCCAGCGGGAGCCTCGTTCTGTGGATTCAATTTGCCGAACATTTTCAGAATCGCGATGTGAAATGTCACAAAAAGACATTATGAAATGCAAACATACCTATGAAATATAAGCTTGATATATTTGGTATGGATATATATCATTTTGGTGTCCATTCATTTCCTCCAAATGTGATTTTTCGATCCTTTTTCAAACCAGCTGGGCAAAGCTAGCTAGCTAGCTGGGCATGTGTTGAAGGGGCTTCGCTGATACGCACACCCTCCCCCTATTCTACGTGTTGCAAAGACTCCCAGGGGAGGTGTGTGTTTGCTAAAACTAACAGCATTTTGTTTTTGAAGTAGATAATTGAAGAGAGAGAGTGGGAGAGAGTGTTTTGATATGCGCTCCCGACTTTTTGTAAATATTGTTTCCCTGATTTTGGTAGCTCGAATGCAGTAAAAACATGTGCGATGTAATACAAAACATGAATGACATTTTCACTCGTAGCTGAACAGAAATATTTAGCGGCCCGATCGGGCCAGCCAGATTACTTATTTTTAGAATATGCTGGCCCGGCAGCAGTTTTTACTGGCCCCGGGCCATCGGGCCACCGTGAGTGTCGAGCCCTGGGTTATCACAATATTGCTTTAAATAATACAGGAACAACATAGTGTTCTAGATACTTAATTGTGTTCGTGGGAAATACAGGAGGACATAATTGACATTGAAAACAAGTTTGGGAGGATTGCAATTATTATGAGGGTACATTTGCTATATATATTCATTTTTGTATAAACTTGTGTACTCTTAGTTGCAAAGTACAATTTACCCAGAGATGCTTACCAAACTTTACATACAAATGTTTGTTTTTTGTCAAAGTCTGCACAGTACAATACATTTGTTTATCAAAGTGTAATGCCCTTTTGCTTTTGATTGCAGTGGAAAGTTAAAATTATGACCAAGGAGTTACTAGTGGGCTTTTTCATGACTTAAAACAGGCATATTATTGCAGGGGGAACTGTGAATTTGTGATTGCAGGTACCATTACATCCAGATAATGCTGGTACTTGTAATAATAATGCTGACATTTTTAGTGCCTAATTAATGTCAAACTTGTTAACAAAATACATGTATGTTTCATAAAAAAATTAAACACTGATATCAGATTAAATCAAGAATGATCAATATAAATTATTTAGCCGCAAAGTTTTGGAAAATTAATTGATTGCAAAGCCTGGAAGACTAAAAAAGAAGAAGATACAAAGTTACACATACTATACTTGTCAGGGATTAAAGGGATAGTTGAGTTCTGGTAGAGAGAGTACAGTTTTAGTCAAACTGAATTTTAGTAACCAAAACCTGCACCATTACATTATAAACTAATACCATGCTCAAAATGAATAAACAAATTACAAACGACTAAGTAAAAAGCCTGTTATCATTCCAAAAGAGCTGTTTAAACTAAAGAGGGCGCTTTCAAAAACGCATTTGTTTAAAGGTTAAACCATTTAAAATAAAATATTGTGCATGTGATGATTTGTTGAAATAGTGATTTGATAGAGAGATAATCAACAACTATCTAAAAACCTCTTTTGAAAAATTGTGAAAAATTTTAAAACGAATTTTAACGGCTGGTTCAAAATTATCAAATATTTGTGGGGCCCCACATTTATTACAAATGGTTATGTTTATGGATATTTCAGCCGTTTCTGAACCGATTTTGATCAAATAAAGTTTATTCTGCCATTAAAATTGTCTGCTCTTTCAAATTTGACACTTAGTTTTGCATTATCTCACAAAAAAATTATTTTGTGTAGCGCCCTCTCTACCAAAACTCAACTATCCCTTTAAGCCCAAACAATATTGTTAGATGTGTTGATCCACCATACTATAGTTTACACGTGTACAGATAGAGTGTGTACATTCTTGTTGCCATTGAAAACTTTAAGCTAGTTTTACTTTTATTCAAACACTGCATCACCCCATTGCATTTTTGTTCCCGATAAGTGAAGCGAAAAGAGATCGCTCTTTAGTGTACTAAAAGATGAATAGCATGATTGCCCTTTACATGGCCCCCACTCACTGCTATTGGCCATGAATTATGATGCATGTTGTGACTGATGAAGCAATCAGAAAACAAATAACGATACATGATTTGGGATTGATGTTCTGAACAATACTAAGTCCCCGCAGACAATTACCCTATCTGGGTGGGTGGATGGAGGGGGTGGGGGTGGGGGGGGGGGGGTGGGGGTAGCTTTGGAAGGGCAATTTCTCTCCCTTTGTAGAGATTCCTACGCTCTCCATGTCCAATAATAAAATGTTTGGACCAGGGGAAATATGGGGGCTTAGGGCAATTTAGCTCCCAAAATGTCCCAAAGAGCACCCATAAAAATCTTACATGTAAAACCAAGTGTGTTATTTTCATTCAGGCAAGCTTAAAAAAGCCCCCCCCCCAAAAAAAAAAAAAAAATAAAAAAATAAAAAATAAAATAAAATAGATCTATAAAGAAAATCCCCATGACTTCTCCTTGTTCCCTCTGGTTTGACTTTGATTTTGACTAAAGGATTTTTATTGTGTGAATTATTTGAGTTTGCCCACAACTGATAAGGTACTTACAGTAGTAAGCATGAAAACTTGTCTTTTCCAAATATTATTTAATAATTGAACATATAATGGATCTAGGTGTACATACATCGTGATGTACATTTCATTTAGAACATTAACTATCGAGTTAATCAAAATAACATCCATGTAGGGGGATATTAGTATGGGGTGGTGTGCACTTGATCTTACATACTTACATAGTACATGTAAGTACTTAACTGTCTTTTCCAAACAGTTTGTCAATATCATGATTGTTAATCATTCTTAATAATGTATGAGTATGATGTGTTTATTGCTAGATGCTCAAGGTTGTCTTGTTTCAATGTATACTTAACTTGAATGGGACATTACTGCTGCATTTGTCCACAATAACAAACATAACTTTTAGGTACATTGTATGTCTTTTCCAAAGTGTTTAGAAATGGTACACAAGTCAATTCATCATTCATAAAATATGTTCCATTCCCATGCTCAAGGTCGTCTTGTTTGTC
The DNA here is from genome assembly GCA_037951105.1 of Echinarachnius parma. NCBI lineage: Eukaryota > Metazoa > Echinodermata > Echinoidea > Clypeasteroida > Echinarachniidae > Echinarachnius > Echinarachnius parma. Next base: position 81,164 of record JBAMJV010004027.1, on the reverse strand, counting down.
CAATAACAGTCAAAATTGACTAGAAGGTTCTAAGCCATGAAATTAATGTTGTTTTTATATATATACATGGATGTAGATGAAGCACCATGCAGGTAATGAGGGGTGGGTGGGGGTTTAGGGGAGGGGGGGGGGGGGGTGCGCATGCCAGTTTGAACTGATACTGATAGCTGTCTGTTTATTCTAGACAGATTGTCATACTTTTCCCTAGTTAAGATGTCTTGTTTTTCCAAAAGCAGCCTAACTTGACTCTGAAGGAGTCAGAGACATGATATTAACTTAAATGTTATAATTTATAAAGCACCATGCTGGAACGAAGGGGATGTCGATTTGAACTGACACATACTGTACATGTATAGCGGTCTTTCTATTCCAGACAGCTTGTCATACTTGTAAATCATTTGTGAAGTTGTTCCCTTGCTATGACTGATGTCTTGTTTTTCCAAAAGCAGCCCCGATATTAACTTTGTTATGCTGGAACCAGAGAGGTGGGAAGACCCACCTCCCTGCTGGAACGAAGGGGGTGCCAATTTGACCTGGCACACATAGCTGGTCTGTCTATTCCAGACAACTTGTCAGTTTGAACTGGCACATACAGTGTAGCAGGCTGTCAATACCAGACAGTTTGTCATACTTGTAAATCATTCATGAAGTACGTTGCCTAGCTACATGTTTGATGTCTTGTTTTTCTTATGCCAGTCAGGACCCTCCTGGAGACATTAGCAATTTATGTATCAAGAAAATTTTCCAGCAAGTAATCCAGGTTTCATTCATCACCGAAACATAAGTTTGCAAACAACATACATGCATGCAGGAATGTAGTAGGTGTGGTTCCTTAGCTCCTGTGTGTGTGTGTGTCAGTGTGTGTTTGTGGTTTTGTTTTGGGGTGTACTTTTATGAGTGTGCACTTGTCTGTGCACTTGAATTTGGGTGTGGATGTGTGTTAGATATAGGATATGTGTGGAGACATAATAATAGACAGTTACAAATTATTAGTAATTATTTAACTACAAGAAATTGATCTACATGTAACAGGTAATCAAAGTTTCATTCAGCACCCAAACATAACTTGACAAACAACTTACAGTGTACATGCAGGAATGTAGTGGGCGTGGCTAATATAGAGGTTTAAAAAAAAGAGTGTTTACAAGTGTGTGTGTGTGTGCTAGTTTAGGTGAGTTTGTGTGATAGCAAGGAGACTGCACAAAAAGTGACATTAGGCTGTTTTCGCAACCGGCGACGCGGCGATCTACAACGCTAATCTTAGCGGGGGGTCGCACTCAGAGCGAAAATTTCCGCGTATCGTACTTGATCTACAACGGTAGTTGGCCGAAATAGTGTAGTGTGTACAGCGACTACGGAGCGGTCTTGGTAAGCCCTTACTTCAATGGGTCAGCCAGAGGTCAGTGGGGTCAGCCAATCAGTGCGCTTGGTCACTCGAGCAAGGAGACGTTCCGCATATTCTTCACTGCGAAACTGCAAATAGATCGCGATGGTAGCCAGAGTACAGAGACGGTCACAGCTGATTTAAATCCCCCGTAGTCGTACTCCCGTCGCCGTGCGAAAAGACGCTATTGAGAGAAAGAGGGAGGGGGGAGTGTTGAGAGTAGGATGGGAAAATATACAGAGGGGAGACAAATCAAGGAACTCCAGCAAAATTGTGAACCAGTTTGATTTTGAACAAAGTTGGAATAGCCTAGCTCGAAATTCTATTCACAATTTTCTTTAAATTTGCATACATGTACACACATGAAACGAGAGAAAGCCCTTGTAGAAAAATCATAATCTTATATTTCCCCCACATTTTCTCCCTTGTACAAAGTATTTGGCAAAAGATTTAAGAAAAAAGAGAGAATATTTTCAACTTTCATCCTCTCCATTGTTCTCCCTTGTACAGGTTCAAACTTCAGAGCTCTCAAGAACGGTAAAGAGTCCGGAAGAAAGGCATCACATTCGAACAAGAACTGGCGAATACTCAGTCACCTGATCGGCCTCCCAAGCTCCCCCGCCAGTTATCATGTGACAGCCCCAGTGGCCCGCAACAAGTGCCGTTTGACCCAGCGACCCGAATTTACAAGTCTGCTCTGAGGAGAGAAAGTGCTCCCTGTTTCTGGGAAGAGAGGAAAGAGGGTTAGAAAACTACTTAACACTTCTAGAGACCCAAGATTTTGCAATTTCCCACTGGTAGATTTACCCCTGCAGTTCATTTTTGATCCCCACTTTTCAGCCCCCGTACCCCTCCCCACACCCTGGACCCAAGCCCCCCTTCCACCAACAAGTGCTATGAGACCCAAGACCTAACTCAAATACAATGTTTAAGCACATAGGATACAATTTGCTCCTTATTTCTGGTGAAAAAAACATTTATAAGACAAATCATAATGTAATCAGGAGTTAGGATACATTGATGCAGTAATTCTGCGCCCAATTTCAGAAAAAACCTCTCAATTATGTCAGTTTTAACTGCATTTGATTTATGGACACATTTCCCCAATTTAAACGTATATAGAGTATCAAAGCTTGCACTTGTCATTATAAATTTTGATATTAAAAGACTTCTAAATAACTGAAACTTAAAAATTAATCATTTTCTACCTTACATCCTATTTTTATGTCAAATGATATAATTTAATGACTATTATAAAATATGTACATTGTTTATATTTTCTGCCTCAGATAAATCTGGATTATACTTTGGAATCAGGATCTTGGATGAAAGACAGATTTATTATCTAGAGCGAAACTGAAAACTAAATTGTCTTCTACCGCATTGCTCACTATCTAAACCAAAAGTGACAAATGATGTAAGCTAAGTGTTGTAAAGTACATGCATGCAATGGAGAGGACCTTTCAAGTGAATTGTAACGCATCGCCTGAAAGAGAAACCAGTGCTAATTTATGGATGCTACAATGAAGTGAAAGTTACTTTGCGCTGTGAAGTGGTAATTTGATCAAACTGATAGCGGATGCCCGTTTTTGACTCTCGGATGTGCGACTGTACACTGTATGCTGCACATTACATAAACGGAGGCTCATAGTTTGTCTGTTTTTAAACCACTGACTGCATAATGACCTAGCGCTGTATTTCGTGTGACTGCTTTCCCACCGTCGTGCGTTGCGCACACAAGAGTCGATCGAGCAAGTGCCTTCGTATCTCCCCTATTTCCCCGCCCGTGTGAACGGAGTTCACACGAGGGGATTGACTTTTACTTTGGAATATAATCTCATCAAAATTCTGGTCAAGTGAGGATCCATTCATTTACTACTTTGGAATATAATCTCATAAAATAATTTGGTATAATAAGTATGAACCTGGAATAATTTTATAATCTTGTTACCAAATTTTTAAGTGGAATATTTGGATTAATATTTGGTGTGTGATTTAATCTGGCGTAGGCTCTACAGTAGCAATATTAAGTGTGTGAACTTTACTGAGGTGGACTCTTCAGAGCAACATTGAAGGATTGTATGACCCGTCGTCATGGCGAGAAGACTTGTTTACTGCAAGGTGGTTCTGGCCACCTCGATGGTGTGGTTCCTATTGGACGTTATGCTGATCATGTACTACAGTGAGTGCAATGGGGAAGCGAGGTGTAACAACCAAGCGTTGGATCACGGTGTCCCAAGAGAAGAGGGTAAGTGTGAATGCAGTATTTGTGTGAAACGAGATGCTGAGTATAATGTACTAGAGACCCAGTATAATGTATGTAGCTTGGATACTCGTTTTAACAACCAAGCATTGGCACATGGTGTCCTGAGAGAAGGCATCGTGTGTGAGTGCAACATTAATGCCAGTTTTTAGGCAGCATTGAACACTCATCTAAATTTGTATTATTGACATTCGGGCACAGATTGGGTATCATGACTCAGGTTTCCAGGCTGGTGACGTGTAACTTGCTGCCGACATACATGTACATTGTGACTGATTAAAGTGACGGTGTGAGAGCAAGTTCATTTCTGTTAGATATTGAATGCAAAGTAACCTGCGTATAGTGACCACCGAAGGGAAGTAAGAAAAGTGGCCACTGTAGACAGGTGACCTCTATAGACAGGTTAATTCCATTGGTTTTCTCTGCAGGGGATCATGTTTACATTCTATAGGCAGGTTGGCTGCTATCTAGACAGGTGGCCATTAAGACAGGTTTAACTGTATTCTGACGATCACAATGTAATGAGCTGTAAACCAAATTATTATTTCATAATTGACCAAGTAGCGTTGCAGTTTAATACAGAATGGGAATCCATACACTGCAGGCACGCTGAATTCAGTCACCATGACTCTTATGAAAGGAAAAGGCATGATACTGTAATTTCCTTTTGTCAAATATAGCATACAAATGACACAATACAAGTTTTCCATTATATTCCGCAGGCTGTATTCATTGATGATTGTAGTTGTGGTTTTAATAATTACGTGAGTGTACGAGTTGAAGGTCATCTGTTTATCAATCGATTCACCTGTTACAATGACCATGCCCCATTGCCTTTCACACTTGAATCATTGATCGCATTGCCTTTCACACAAGTTTGAATCATTGACCGCTGTACACATACTGGTACTATCCCGGTACATACTGTACAGTCATTATTGTATACACATGTATGGTGTACATTACATGTATTCGTGTGCATGTATACATTAAAAAGCTGACCAATTGAATCTAGATGAGTTTGTGGCATACTGTAAAAAAATAAAACCATCAAACATCATTTTTAGCTCTGATTTTTGAAGCACCTTTGACATTTTACATACAAGAGCTCTGCACTCTTCATGAAATATGTTTACAAGCATTATAATTAATTGTAAACTAAAATTATATATGTTTCGGCATAAACCTTTCTTTTCTTTCTTGTTGAATAAAAACATACCAGAGTTAAATATGATCTACTTTTTTATGTGCAAAGTTGATTATAATGTACATACAATTTGTATTTAATCTTGATGATCTGTTTTACGCATGTTGTATTACCTGCGTTGGCCTTGCTAACCACTCTATTATCAACCTCGTCAACTACTCGATTGTCAATTAGTGTCAGCTGACTTAGGGACACGATTTTGAAGTTAAAAATGTTCAATAGGATTATGATTATACTTGCCAAGGTAAATGCACAATATGTATTCATGACCTTTCATAGAGGTTACTCACTAGGGTTACAGCCAAAAAGAGAGGGTGACTCTTGGCCATTTTTAACTCACAAATGTAACCTTAAAAAAATACTGAAACATCAAGGAATTCAGGGAAAAAATTAAACAATTACACAAGGGCAATTCCACGTAATGGAAGGACATTCAGACGCAATTTTTGAAATTTAATCAAATAATTCCAGGATCCTGCTTATGATTCATCATTGTAAATAACATTTCTGAGACTCTTGGTGGGACACCTTTGATTTCCTATTTTTATTTTTATTTTTTTACATTGTACGTTTATTAGATATATATGGACACTAATGAGGCCGGTAACGGAAGGACGGCAAAATGGACTTTCAAGTTCTTTAGTTATGATCCAATCTCTGTGAAATTTCAAATGCTATCATGTTATATTGGCTCATAGTCCATTCCCTAATGTTCAAAGTGTATTACAACATTTATTTGAAAAAAATATGTCTATTGGTATATTAATTACAAGAAGTTAATTGCTTCACTGTTCGGTAACGGAAGGACAGTAACAGAAGGACAGTAACGGAAGGACAGAGTTTTTGATTCATTAAAAATATACTTTAGGGCTCACAAAAAACTGAAATTTTAATGTGAACACATATTGTGATATCCAATCATCCAATTTGGTACCTTAAAACAGAAAAATAATAGAAAGGAATGCAAAAAATGAAGAAAATCTAGAAATAGGCACTGTGTAGTCCCATATGTATGGGTTCATGTATGGTGTCTGTTTCTCATATCAGGAGACCCCCAATAATTTTTTAAATCATGTAAACTGAAAGATATCATTATGTGATCATGATTTAGGAAAAAATAATCCAGAAAAAATAAACAAGATCAGAAATAATCCTCATTTGATTTTTCCACTTTTGGCTCATTTGGCGTGGAATTGCCCACAAATTTATTAAAATACCTTTTTTCGGGGGCTACTTTTTAAGCTTGCCTGCAGGAAAAAAGCAGTGTAAAATTAGTTTTGCATTGAACTCTATAGATCTATGCAAATTTATGGGGGCTCTATTATGATTTTTGTGGGCTCTTTTGGGCATTTCTGGGGCGAATTCGTCCTGAGCCCCCCACCCCTGTGTATTATTTTTTTTAAAACTGCTGACATGCAATTAAGGACAGTGATTTAAAGTTTAAAAAAACATTCAGTGGCATACCACTTAATGCACCATTCATAGAGGTTAATACTCACTAGAGTTACAGCCAAAAAGAGAGTGTGATTCTTGGCCATTTTTGATTTAACAATATAACAAAATAGTGAGACATCAAGGAGAAATAATATTGAACATTTGAAGTTCATGTGGCCCAAGGCAAGCAAACTTGGCGACTCGTAAACAACAATTTCCATGAAAAAACATTTTCAAATCAATCATCCAGGGTAAACTGTCACTCTCATATCATGCATTTCCATGTAAAAAAATAAACATGTGTAGAAAATTTTTATAACCAATCAAGTGAATCAACCTCCTAAAAAAGACCCACAATACCCTAGATGTACATGATCGGTTATCAGTCTCTTCATGCATGTCCCTGGAATCTTTATTTGCGATGCATTCTATGGAACCAATCACATGGCTGTACTATTCTACAGCAAATACACGAGGACGGCGGGCAAATTCGCCCCCGAAATGCCCAAAAGAGCCCCCTAAAAAAAAAAAGTAGCCCTTTTTTAAATTAAAAAAAAAAAAAATTTTTGTTGGATTTTCTGTTTGGATCGTGATCAAATGCTTATAAGATGATCACTTAAAGCATTAGAGCTTAATAGTAGCCCCTGAAATTCGAAAAAGAGCCCGGAAATTTGTAGCCCCCGAGATGATAAAAGTAGCCCCCGAAAGTTGGAAAAGTAGCCCCCGAAAAGGAGCCCCCGATATAAAAATATTAATTTTTTCGCTGCTATTCTAGTATCTAACTAGTCCTGGTGGGTGTTTCACAAATATCTCAAGTCGAACTTAACCCGTTCCCTACAAGTTTCTGAAATCTACATAGACTTTGTACACATTCCACTCGGTTCCTGTAGTCAAGGGGTTAACACTAAGTTGGACTTTGAAAAATATGGAAAGCCATAGTCTCTTTGATAAAAGAAAGTGTTAATGATTTATATAAAAATAATTTAGGCCTGTTTGCCCTGTTTAAAGAACTAGTTTAACAATCTTACAAAGAAAGTAACGGCTTTCCATAATTTGTAAGTCAAACTTATTAGTGTTAAGTTTGCCTCAGGGTCTTTGTGAAACACCCCCCTGGGGTATAAGGTAGACAGGCAAAGCTGTTATGAGAGTACTTCAACATCCATCACTGTCAGTTTGATCCCACTTCACCCACTTCACTCATCTACATGTATGCCAGACATCATCTTTACAAATCTTCCCCTCTTCAAATCAATGCATGATATTGTATTTGAGCTCTCAGTTTTCTTTCTTATCCAGTATGGATCATCCCTTATCTTTTCTAGCTACATGTATGTATGTAAAGGTACATGTACTAGAATGACCATGTGTACGTTTATTTTATTAGATTACAATTCATATCTGTCCATCTTCACTGTCATAATGCCTTCCAAATTTGCTTTGCATGAATTTAAAATTGTCTTTCAATTAGAATCTTCTATTTTTCCTACCTTTTTTTGCTCCGCCATTCATATTTTCCTTTATTGCTTACTATCTACATGTATCTAGGCTAAAGTTCAATTTCTTCTTTTCTCTTGTCTGCCCTCAACACCACTGACTAATCATATTTTGAACATCTTCCTCTAGAGCTATCATTCAAATGTCAAAATATTTGCTCTTTGGTTTAGATTCATAAACAAAATGTTCCCTCTTTCCTCATTTCTCTTCTCTTCTCTTCTCTTCTTCTCTCTCTTCTCTTCTCTTCTCTTCTCTTCTCTTCTCTTCTCTTCTCTTCTCTTCTCTTCTCTTCTCTTCTCTTCTCTTCTCTTCTCTTCTCTTCTCTTCTCTTCTCTTCTCTTCTCTTCTCTTCTCTTCTCTCCTCTCCTCTCCTCTCCTCTCCTCTTCCTCTCCTCTCCTCTCCTCTCCTCTCCTCTCCTCTCCTCTCTCCTCCCCTCCCCTCCCCTCCCCCTCCCCTCCCCTCCCCCCTCCCCTCCCCTCCCCTCCCCTCCCCTCCCCTCCCCTCCCCTCCCCTCCCCTCCCCTCTCCCCTCCCCTCTCCCCTCCCCTCCCCTCCCCTCCCTCTCCTCTCCTCTCCTCTCCTCTCCTCTCCTCTCCTCTCCTCTCCTCTCCTCTCCTCTCCTCTCCTCTCCCCCTCTCACCTCTCCTCTCCTCTCCCCTCCCCTCCCCTCCCCTCCCCTCCCCTCCCCTCCCCTCCCCTCCTCTCCCCATCTCTCCTCTCCTCTCCTCTCCTCTCCTCTCCTCTCCTCTCCTCTCCTCTCCTCTCCTCTCCTCTCCTCTCCTCTCCTCTCCTCTCCTCTCCTCTCCTCTCCTCTCCTCTCCTCTCCTCTCTTCTCCTCTCTTCTCCTCTCTTCTACTTCATTCTCTCTTCTCTTGACTGTTACCTTACATGTACCTCTCCCAGACAGCTCAGCATAATGTCACATAATGCGGTCGTCTGGCAGATTTGATGATGAGCCACGATCAATTCGGAATTTTAACAACCAATCCATTATTCACTTGGTTGACTGTGTAGTTTGTACCCATACAAGTTTACACCATACCCCTTGTTTACATAAAAATACAAAACGTGTGTGGGATGCCAAATTTGTATGACATTCAAACTTGTACATTGTATGCTAACCAAATCGATCTAAAACAACTTTTTTGGAACAAACTCCAGACACAAGTAGTGTACATGTACTACATACATTTGATTTAGTAGACTGGGTATGTACAATTAAGTTTAAACTGATCAGTGACTTAGTGTATGTGGGATGGCAGTTTTTAGGATTTAATGCTCATTCTTTCAACGTATCAAATCAAATTTATCTAATAAAATTAAACAAACTCAGAGACAACTTAGAACTCAGGAAAGTATGTGCGTTTGAATTAGGCTGTGGATCTTGATGAAGGTAAATTTGACCAGTTTCATGTCATTTCTGTTCCTCACTTAGTTCTAATTTCTTTAAAAAAAGTTGAATTCGGTGGTATCATTTGAACAAGCCATGATTCAAATGGAATGTACCCCAGAAGTCTGTATTGTACCTGAACAGTGAGATTTGAGCAAGATACAGTGTAGAAGGTGAAGGTTTTTTAATATTTTGTATTGAGCAGTGATTCTAAAAGGGAGAATCACTATTTGGTGTACAGTCATTACCAGACAACATTGTAAAAAGGGGTGGACAGTTGACTTCAATCATGTACTGTACTGTACTGTACATTGACAGACAATTCCCAATGGAAAGTGCAGTTCATGGAATCATTGGAATGTAACAACTGTGAGCAAGTGCTTTCTTTCACTCTAGCCAACCTTGATGATATCCCACTTCACATCTAACTATTTAGTTAGAGTTAAGTCTAGAATCAGGAATTTGGTTGCCTTGGCAACTGAAATGGGGCAATTAAAGAGTACAACTTTAGGATAATTGCTTGCTAAAGTACAGTATACGTTGTACTGCTTTATAGCTAAATAAGCTAATATTGTCTTGGCAAAATAGTAAAGTCATGTTGGCTGTATGAAAACGTGATGATACATGACATGTGTATGCGATGTTCAGACAATTTTTCATCTGTGGCACCTGTTACATAAAACTTTTCCAATTGTTGTAAATGTCTGATTATTGTTACTAGTACTGTAAGTACTGTGTTAACAACCAAGAGTTGCTCATGTTGCCATAGTAATGATAAGAATTGGACGCTTTAAATAATGGGTCAAGTGTTATGAACATGACCAAAGGTAAAAAATGAAAAAGTTATGATTCTATTTTTTACTGTGTATGTCGCTGGTGTGTCTAGGGCTTTTGAACTCTGTGCACCATCAGAAGTACTGCAAATTGGTTTGAATTAAACACCTTTTTAGGATATAAATTGTGAAATAGCCTGGATATTTCAATTAACTTCTATGTCATTTATTTTTGTTAAATCTTTGTTCTTCCGTTGGCATAAACACCCTGCTAATGGTACAAAGGAAAAATATTTGTTTTTTCTTACTCAATATTTAATTTTAAGTTTTGATTTATTTATTCATGAAATACTTGTCTTCAAATTGAGCAATCATTTGTTGGTTATCATTTGTAAAAATAATTTGTTTTCCTAGGGGGACACAGAAAACCTCCTATTATTAAAGTAATGATCCCCAGTCTTCCCCACTTTAACAATATTTTATAGTACATGTACACAGGTTAACAGGCTAACATACAAACTTAAATCTCAGATCTTTATTCATTAAATTGTTGATATAACATCTTTCATTTTGTTTTCTTTCTTCAGGCGGACATGAACATGCCCCTCCAAAACACATAGCCCCACCAAAGCCCAAACATGACCCCAACGGGCCGGGAGAGATGGGCAAAGCAGTCGTGATACCAGCTGCAAAAGAATCGCTGAAGAACGAGATGTTCAGGATAAACCAGTTTAATCTGTTGGCCAGCGATATGATATCGGTCAACCGGACGCTACCAGATGTCCGTATGGATGGGTGAGTTTGACCAAAATGTCATTCAATTCCACTTTTGACTTTGTTATAGAATCTAGTCGTTTTACTCACTCTGATGTAATGTAAGTTTGTGTTTCTTGCAGCAAAAGAATCATCAAAGAATAAATTGCTCAGGATAAAGCAGTTCATAATCTGTTAGCCAGGGTATGATATCGGTCAACAGGACACTACCAGATGTCCGTATGCAATGCTCGAAATTAACTTTTTTTGCTGGTGGCCCGGTCGGGCCAGTAAAATTAGTATTTTTCCAAATTTGGTGGCCCGAAACCAAAATCTACTGGCCCGAAAAAATAAGGAAAAACAAAAGTAAAATGTATACAATAACCATATTCATAGTTTCAGGGTACTGGGCAATACTTTTTATCAAACAAACATTGGATTCTTCGTAAACAATATTGCAGACAAGTGAGACAACTCACAACACACTGTTCAAACTTCAAACATGATGTTGAATTGACGGGATTCATAACAAATTTGAAGAAAAAAAATTATTATTATTATTGTTTTTTTTATTTTTTTAGACACCCTGTAAATTTTTTTAGACACCATGTAGTGAATATTCATGAGCAGCATATATGAATATTCATGATGCTCATTAGATTTTTAAAATACGCAAAATAACTGAAATAACTAACAACGATTTTTAATATGAATTTTTTTTTTATAACAACTGGTTAGAAAATGAGTACTGCTGCTCAAGAATGCATGAATATTCGTTAGCAGCAGTGTTACTTGCTCAATTAACTTGCAACTTTTTAACTAACCAATATTTTGTATGTGAGAAAAGGGTATAAGTTGTTGAATGCTACGTTTATAATCAAGCTCTTGTCATGCCCTAAACATAACTACAGGGTATTTAAAAAAAAAAAAAAAAAAAAAAAAAAGTTTTTTTTTTTTTTTTTTTTTGCTTGCCCGATCGGGCCACCAAACATTGAAATATGCGGTTTTTAATGGCCCGACAGCAATTTTTGGTGGCCCCGGGCCATCGGGCCTATGCTAATTTCGAGGGTTGCCGTATGGAATGGTGAGTTTGACCAAAATGTCTATCAATTCCCTTTTTACGATTTAGAATAGATCTAGACTCTAGTCTTTTGTACTGTTTAACTTGTGATTCTGGTAGCAAAAGAAGAATGACAAAATGCGATATTCAGGATATGATTTTGGTCAACAGGACACTACCAGATGTCCGTATGGATGGGTGAGTTTGACCAAAATGTCAATCAATTTCACTCTGACTTTTAAAAAGTTAAATTGTATTATTTTATTTTAGCCTTTCATTTACGACATGTAACATGGTCTGGCAATGGGGATAACATTGGTGATAGAAGCATACATTGTATACAAAAAATGAGGAGTCCAATCAGTCCAGTGATAACCAGCTCAGTATACACTAGCTAGCAATATGATCGCACCAAACGGGGAATATACATGTACATCTATGGGGGCTCCAGGCGATTTAGCCCTCGAACGAAATGCCTTGGGCTTAGTTAGATCTGTGGAAAATTAGTGGAGCAATTTTAAAGGAACATTAATCTCAGACATGCTAATTGTTTGGTGCATGACTGACGGCCAAAGTTCCTTCGATAGCAGTTCTAAGAATGATGGACATTTCCTTCTATAGATCTGTAAAGTAGAGATATAGAACTGTGGACACACATTTGATGTAATGCTTACAGGAAGTTTTGCATTTCCTTCCTTTTCAACAAAATAATCCTCGCTTCTAAAATAAATCAAACTAAAACTCACTCATGAAAAGGTGTGTCTTGTCAGTCTTATTAGTCATACATGTATATTTTCAGTATTTATGATCATGGATACATCCTTTTTTTCCTCTGAAAAGAGAATCTATTATGAAGATATTATTTTCAATGTAATCAATACGGAAAAGGAAATCTACTGTCAAGATATTATTTTTGACAATCAATATTGAAAAGAGAATCTATTACCCATTATTTTCAATAATCAATATTGAAAAGAGAATCTATTACTATTATTTTCAATAATTAATGCTGAATCGGAGAATCTATTGTAGAAATATTATTTGCAATAATCAATATTTTGACAAGAAGTGTGCCGAATCTTCAAAAGAATTCAATGTTCATGTAGATATAGTGTCTCCCTATGACCCACAATATTTTAGACAATAATAACTTGCCACACACTACAAGGAAGTTTGGACGTGGCAGCTGCAGAATTTTATTGGATTTTCCCTTATATTCATTGTTCATGGATGGTTAAGCCCAGGTTGGCCGTTTTTACATTCCATTTTTGTTTCTGATTAATTTATGGTACACTGACTACAAACTTAATACGACCATGAACCTACATTCATGATACGACCTACAGTACAGGTAGTGCAATATCCAAACATTAACCAATTAAAACAAAACATTCACGCTATCATATGGCCACATTTCTGCCCATTTTATTTTACTCCATACTACTGGAAGAGTTTATTCTGAGTCATACCATATTATTTTAATGCTGTATTTAAATTATATGACTTTAGCCCCAAAACAAAACCATAAAAACAAAACATAAATAGTGTACAGTATGTCAAAATATTAGCAGGTACATGTATACATGTCATCAAGTTTTACTCTACAACAAATGAACTATGTACATGTACTGTATAAGCTGTTAATTTCGCGAGGGTTTTATTTTCGCGAATTTCGCGAGTCAGTGCAGAGACGCGAAAATAACAACACGCCAAAATATTGCCAGTCATTTGTATAAAATTGTCAGCGGCCACTCGCATGCGCTTGGTCGGCTAGTCCCCCGGCAGACATCAAGTAGCGGTCTGGTAGCTACTGCAAAAAGGAGAGCAGCGGCGAAGCTCAAATTACTTAGATCTAACCTAAACTATAACTTCACCTTAATCTATTTCATCTACTTACGTGACTGCAAGGAATTTGAGAACATAAAAGCAAAAATGCGCGCAAAAACAAGGAAAAATCAGCGCCAGGTCGATTCGCATCGCACTGGTTGTTGCATGCACTGCACTCTGTAATACACGTACTGTATGCATGTTTTCGCTGCTGCGCTTGTACATGAAGTTGAACTACGTAATACGAATAGAAAATAGAATTGTATTGGAGTCATCGCTTGATTGCACGTGCACAATGATAATCAGCGTGTTGTAAATGAATGCCGCGCCGCTAGTGGGCAGAAAATAGCGGCACTTTGACTATCGAATTCGCCATAGTGTGATGAAGAAACGATCGGCACTGACGCCGTTTTTGTCCTATTTTCATCCGAAATTTCGTAATCGAGGTAAATCTGAACAGTAAGTTATCATATTTCCGTAGAAATCATGTCAGAAATGCAAAAACTGTAATTGATTTAAGAATCTGCTGTATTTAAGGAGATGATTTTTTGTCATAAATGCGCTGCATTTGAGCTGTTTTGCTAACGGCGTGAGATGCCGATCGCGAAATCAACAACGCGCGAAAATGTCTATTACCCTCTCATTCGCGAAAATATCTGTACGCGAAAATATTGGCTTATACAGTAAGTAGTTCAATGAAACTACCCAAATATTTACATTTTGTGCACCTACTGTTTTGTAAACACGTCATCAATTGTGATGAGGCTTTGAGTTTGGCACAGGTTCATGGAGAAGCTTATTTTATGGTTCAGAGGAGCCGTATTAGATTAATTATTTTATTTTACGACCCAACAGTATTACAAAAAGTCTGGTAAAAATGTGTATCTTCAAGTTCTTCAATACTACAGACCTGCATTTTACATAGCGTACAATGCAACTATATCTTGTACAGCTGTACCTAAATATATACCTAACAATGGGTAAACACATCATCATTTGTTACTATGCCTCGGACTAGTTACGCTATTTAATAGATCTGCTAGTAACTCCACCCCCTACACAAATTGTTCAGCGTACTGAACTGGTTTGTAATTCTTGAATAGCCAAACATAATTAAGTACAAACAAGTATCATTGTACACATAACTTCAATGCACTCCACCCTGACTCAAAAGTTTACTTTAACACATTATATGTGTACAGAGCACAATGCAATTTAATTCTGAATTTCTTCTTGTCACAAATGGCCCAAAATAACCACAGCCCATCACATTGCATTTCAATAGGATAGTAAGTGGTGGGTTAAAATTAATTACGTTGATCAATTGACCAGTTCATAATTGACCAGGGCCATAATCATAAACACCAAACTACAGTACATAGCTAGTCTAGCTTAGAACTTTACATTCTAAGTCTATTTTAGATGAAATGACTTTAGAAATACAAGTACATACATGTATGTAACAATAGAATGAGAGATCCTTACTGTATTTGATTTAGAACACGTTTACGTTATTTGTATACATTTCCTGTTGCATTATCCCAGGAAGGAAGGAAGTTCAGAAGTTTGGAAAATGTATAAATTTAGCATTCATATTGTCTATTTGTGTACGGATGCATCGCATACAAATTTGTTGGTATGAAAGGCGACTTCATGAGACTGGGCCTGGGTACCCACATGTACATGTAAGGCTGTCAAGGGCACACATGTACATTAAAGGGATCTACAATGTAGTAACTTTATTGACATGTGCAAAAATTGAAGATGGGTTGATACAATGTGTTATTCTGAAGTCTATAATGTCCACTGAGTGATGTGTACAAATTCCATGGTCAATAAATGTCAAATATTGAGTAATGAGCAACAATGCAAAGTGATATTTGCTAACTTATTGCACTGACTTTGTACGCAGTTTAAATTCTCCAGTGGAGAATGTCAAATCCGAACTCTTCAATCATTAATATCTTTTTAACGTAAGAGAAGTTAAGAAAATCAAAACCTGTTCCATGTCCCTAATGATAAATTAGGAATACAACAAGGTATGTGAGAACCACTAGAGTTCTAAGTACGTTTTGTGAATTTTTGACAATAATACACAACATTTATTAGGCGCTTAATATGGTTGTTTCTAAGCGCACCATTGTCAGTCTACAATTTAGTCGACAATGTGACAAGATCCCTTTAAACAGGTTCGTTAGAAATCATGCCACATTTTATGGTTGGTAAGAGCCAATGATCGCTATGTAATTAAAATTGATGGTGTAAATTGATATTGAGAATAACAACTTTATCTTTGCCATTTTCGTTGAAATAGTTTTTCTCTCTGGTGACTATTAAAACATGACATAAAAACACAAAAATAACTACTTTGTTTTCCCAGGGATATTTGAGGTTAAAACCAGACCAAGATCTAGATGTTAACAAAAATAAATTCTTTGTCACACGTAATGTGCTAATATTCTATTCCAAACAGTTCCATTTAATTGACAGAAAAAATATTTTGAAATTACAAAGTGACATTGAAATTAATAGTCCAGGCTCCAGACGTGACAAATAGATTTGTCATGTGATTATTATATGAAAACATGTGTGAAACAGAGAACGCCTGCATTAATAATTCATTTGACAGTGAGACTGACAATAAAAGTAAGATTTTGAAAATAGAATTGGATGTTTACTTCAGAAATTTAAACTTGCATAATATGCAGACTTAAAGTTAAATTATTATTTTTTAAGCTGAGTCTGCTTAGTACGGTTCATAAATGCAGTGTTACTAAAAAGGTTAGTTTTATGATTAATCAGTTTATCTGGCAAGTTCAAATTGTACTTGCCCACAACTGATTTCACTTGCCCTGGGCAAGTCGACAGACAGGCAAGCGGGCAAGTGGGCAACTTGTATTAGCCCAGGTATACTGTCAAAGTTCCATGGGAGTATTAGAAACGGCTCTGTTGTTGAATTGCCCAATATATGTTCAAGTTCCCCTTACAAGTGCTAAGGACAATCTTTGACTATTCTTCATCATTATGTTTTCGTAAATGAATAAAGGTTATTATTAGAAACTGGCAACTGCAGGCATTTATTATGTTAGATCATCAATCATTGTTTTAAAAGAAAATCATTGTTTTAATATCTTGGAATTGTCAGGACTGACCTCCAGATTTTTACCCCTTTTGACTTTGTCGATCAATTTCCTCCCATGAAAGCCAACAGTGGGCATCGGCACGTACACTTGTGTGTTCTGTTTTGAACATAATACAATTATTTAATGCAATATAATTATGATCTCGTGCAACAAAGCTTGTTGCCATAGAAACCGTAATTTATAGGCACATACTTGTGTTTAATGAGTTTGAAAGAAAACAAATTGATGAGAGATCATAAAGTTGACACACATATGTTATGGCTAACAAGTTACTTGATGCAGTCAGTAGAATGCTGAGATAGAAAACAAAACCATAATAATTTATGGCCATGATGGCTTTTAATAAAGATGACCAACAATACATGTTGTTGATATATAGCCCACCTGTACATTTTACAGCTTTGGTCTGTGCAGTATTTTGTTTCACTTGTTTGTACGTTTCTACAGTTTGTACATTTCCTGTTGCATGGTCAGGAAGGAAGGGAGTTCAGAAGTTTGGACAGCATCAAAAATAAATTTGTAACAAAGGTTGGTTTTTTTAAACCTTACAATTATAAAAATGAGGACACTTGTAGTGGATATATAATAAAAAATCAAGATAGTACACACCAGTGAAAAGAAATGCATGGGGGCTCAGGGCTTTTAGCTCAAGAAATGCCAAATAGAGCCCTCGAAAATCATAAAAGTGCCCCCCATAAATTTTGCTTCTAGACTTCAATGCAAAAAAATTTAGAGTGCTACTTTATGCATTCATGAGAGCTTGAAAAGTAGCCCCCGAAAAATAAATTGTATTTTTTCCCCCCCCTGGCTGCAAAGGTGTTTAACCTTGTGAAAAATAAGGGCACTTTTATTGGATGATAAAATGTTGTAAAATAAGTTCATCCAGGGATTATGAAAACATAATTTGAGTTTGATACCCAATACCCAGTACTTTTATATCAATTTGCAATCACCTCTCAAGATGGTTCAAACTCTCTTGTTACTTGATCAGACTTTGGCCGATGAATCCTCTTATTCACATTCTTTCATAACTGCAACAAATACATGAAGAGTGGACTTCCACTTTAAAGGGACTTGGTAACATTTAAGGCTGTCGATTTCGGGTATATTTACTACCCGGGACTCGCGATAATTTTTCGGGCGAGTCCCGGGTACCCGAAATTTATCCATTTGTTGATTTCGGCTATAGGCATGTCACGCCGCTGGGAAAACATGTTCATTCAATGATTCAAGTGACAAAAATGCAGCGCATTTATGACAATAAATCATCTTCTAAAATACAGCAAAGAGGGAAAAAGGAATGAAAAGGAAATGAGAGTGGGCAGATAACTCGGGCGTTCAAAAAGGGGACTTTTTGCTTTTTTTTCGGGATATCGAGTATCGATTTTTGCGCCCGGGACTCGACATTTTTCGGCGGGACCCGGGTACCCGGGACTCGTCAACAGCCTTAGTAACATTGTACAAATCCTCAAAATCCAATTGGAGTCTAGCAGTTCCCTCATACATGTACCTTGTTATATTTGTATTAACAATAAAATCATGTGACAGGTTTTGGTTTTTCAAATTTCCCTTTACTTAAAAAGATATTTATGACGAAGTGTACAGATGTTAAATTATCCACTGGACCTCAAAAACCGTGTATGCAATGAATGCAAGTGAATGCAATGGTTACTTGGTTAGTGAATATCACTTTGCATTTTTGCTCATTAGTCGGCCATATAACGTACATTTAACTTGAAATTTTCACACAACACCCAACTGTGGACATATCAGATAACAACAATATACATTGTATCAACCACTCATCACTTTTTGCACATGTGTCAACAAAGTAATACTAGATCCCTTTAATAGTGTTTGGGGCCTCTGTGTATTTAGCTTGGCTAAGGTTTCTCAAGTTTGAGAGAAAGTGTTTGTGTAATCAAGGAGGTTTAATTTCCACCCTGTTCACAGTCAGTGCTATTAGTATGGGACGCTTGGTTCTTCAGCTGACTTGACTTTCAGGGCTTGGGTTACACTGTTTTATTCACATCATGTATCCCTGGGAGAATATAATTCAGCTGTGCATGAGAATACATTGTACTTGTACATTGTAGGTGATGGTAGAAATTGTCCCTATTTTTCTGCTGGCGCTGTTGGGGGACTAAATTTGTAAAAAAAGGTATTTGGTGGCCCCCAACAAAAAAAATAGTAAAAGCTTTATATTTTTGGTTGTCTAGTATAAAACAAACAACAGTATGAATGTAAGCAAATTCATGAACTTATTGATATACATGACCAAAATGTATTCAATATGTCTTGTTTCCGAAAAAAATAAGCCCTGGTTTCTCACTTTCTGCCAGGTGAGCCACCACTAGATTTTGGAGTATGTAATGTAATAAAAAAGCAAGTACCTTATTAGGTTTCAGATCAATTAAACCAATGTCGCCACCTTTCAAATGAGGAAGCAAAGGGTTGAGGGAGGGGGGGGGGGGTGGTCCTCTAATTGCCCATCCTTGGAATTTCTCCCCTCCCCCTTATGTAGAGAAGTCATGCCTCCTGGGTGCCCCCCTCTTGTGGGTTCAGCAAGCAAGCAAGCAAGCGACTAGCTAGCGGCAAGCTTAAAGGGGAAGGAACTCCTACCCTTTTGACTTACTGGATGTGATGAGAGCATAACTCTTGTCATTTCTAGTCACTTATTTCCTCTTGAATATTCCCAATAATGAAATAATCAATATTTTATGGCCCACTGTTGTCTGCTTTCAATGCCAACAGGAGGCGGCCATTTCTTCAACTTCTCGCGGTGAAATGACGTGTCAGGCGGAGAACACAATAGCGGGTTACGATAATGCCATTGTGTTCTCCGCCTGCCACGTCATTTCACCGTGAGTAGTTGAAGAAATGGCCGCCTCCTATGGGCATTGAAAGCAGACGACAGTGGTCCATAAAATATTGATTATTTTTGTAATCGGGAATATTCATGAGGAAATAAGTGACTAGCAATGATAGTAGTTATGCTCTCATCACATCCAGTAAGTCAAAAGGATAAGGGTTAATTCCCCTTTAATAGACGATCTCTGCTGAAATTAAGCTTGCGGACTATTCCTGCACGATGACTAATGCATTTAAAAACTCCAGCGTGCTCACAATTTCAGCAGAGATCGCTTATTAAGCTTGCCGCTAGCTACATGTAGTAGCTAGCTAGCCGCTAGCTTGCAACAAGCTTAAAATTTCTGTAGGAGCTGGTGTGTGTATAGTCAGACAAGGCGCGATTCGGTTACTGATCAATGAAACCAACAGTGCCATCTGAGCAACCCATCCATTATTACAAGAAGAAGGAAACCCATTTGAAAGAAAGAAAACCTGTTTGTAGTGTTCAAGTCTTCATATGATGACACAGCCCTAAAAATTAAATAAATGATTAAACAAAATGGCGGATTTTCGTCTGGTACACCGGGGTACCGTTTATGTCATATTAAAAAAGAAAGAGAGAAAGAATATTAATCACTAACTTCATAATGTACTGAAAACTAAAAAAACAGCATTGAATTGCATCATGGAGAGCTCTTGTGTCGACCACTCGAGTACCCCATACATTATTGCAAGAAGAAAGAATGTAAGAAAGAAAGAAACCTGCCTTTTTACGGTTCTAGAATATCACTAACTACATGATGTGATGAAAACTTAAACAGGAGTGTCGTGTTGCATCATGGAATGCTCTCGTGTCTAACACTCGAGTTCCCCAGAAAAAAGAAAGAAAGAAAGAAAACCTGTTTTTCAGGGTTCAAGAATATCACTAACTACATGTACATGATGTGCTGAAAACTTAAACAAGAGTGTTGTGTTGCATCATGTACCGCTTTCAAGCTGCACTACTTTTCATCGGATGCGTCTGGACGCATCCGATGAAACGGGCACTATGAATGTTACAGAGGAGAAATAGCCGATAGAATAGCCGATGAAAAGAAGAGAAATAGGCGATTAAATTCTCCTGCTCAACAGCAGGAGAAATTCTCTTTCTATCGGTGTCACTCCGATGAAACGGGCACTATGAATTGGTTCGGGAGGAAAAACAGGAGAAAATGGTCAAAGGTCGTTATCAGCTTATCTTGTGCACGCCAATCCACGTAATCAGCTAGCAAGTGATTGCGCAATAATTCTTCACTTCTGGCCGGTGCTTGCACACGGCGATTAAATTCCCTTGCAGTATGAATGTTACAGAGGGGAAGCAGCGCTTTCACCGTTGTTAACATTTATAAGGGAAATTCTATCGGTATTTTCATCGGTGAAGTGCAGCTTGAAAGCGATAATGGAATGCTCTCATGTCTACCTAACACTTTGAGACCGAGACAAGCCTTCTTATATTTTTAGCACACATGGGGTTCATTCGAGGTGACTACTTGTGATCAAAGAAAAAGAATGCCAGGAAAAAAACATTTGAGTAGCTGTATACAAACCTGCAACCTCCATCCATCCTTTTATATTGAACATTCATATTTGAGGTAACTGAACACACACACTCAAAAGATGCTGAGGACAAGGTAAAATACAATTATTTGAGATCAAGTATCTGAATAAAAAATTGTCAAGTCAATAATTTTACAAACTTCTGGTTTAAAAAATGTTGACCAGGAAGAATTTGTTTTAACATATGTTTACATACATTTAGTGTAGTTTCCTGATCAAGGCTTAACAAAATTGACAGTTGACAGAAGAAAAAAAGAAAGAAAAGGAGGCATTGCATGTTTTCCCCTACTCAATTTTAAGAACTTGAGTGTTGTCTTGAGTGATGATGGGGAGCGATCATATTACCTTTCAAAGGCTTTTGGGGTTGGACTATGAGGAATATATCAATACCAATTACCCACCGCCTCCTTCTGTTTTCTTGAATTTTTGTGTGCCATATTCAAGTTATATTGACGGTCTGTAAATTAACACGTATGTGAACACGCATACATGTATGTTTACTAATTTAGTGATCTAGGGATAATTTTTCTTGATGTATATAAACATGCAAACTTTTTCAATTTAAAGGCTTATAAACATTTTCTTAAATCATGGTTTATGAACCTTTCAGATGAAAACCCCATTTCTAAATTATCAATAAACTAATGAACCCTATGAAAAGTAGAACAATCCCAAGTTGACATGTACATGTAAATTGAAAGAATGCAAACAAAAAATAAAATCATCTACAAATTAAAACAGCAACAACCAAACAGAGTATGAAATGTTGGCATTCTGGCTCCACCTACAGTACATCTTTTCAGAATTGTTCATATTGTTCAAGTTTTCAGAATATTCAAGGGAACAGGTTAAAATAAACACTTGAGGACATACATGTATAGTACTAGTACTCTCTGAAATTATGATATTGCCACTCTGAATTATGATGAATATTTATGATTTCTTTTAGATTTTCGATTATTAAAAAAAAGAAGGAATAATACTGCATGTATACCATAAACTGGGGTGACTTTGGCCGTTGGGGTGACTTTTGCCACTTTTTGAGATGAATGTATTTTCATCAAGCCTCACTTTTTAGAAAAAATGTCTTATTGAACTTATATTCTCATAGAGTATAGAGTCAGAAATTATTTCTAAAGAGTGAGACTTGATGAAAATACATCCTTCTCAAAAAGTGGCCAAAGTCACCCCGGCGGCCAAAGTCACCCCGGTTTACGGTACATGCACTTTTCATTTATGGCTAGTAGCAAGACCCATTATTGACAATGAAAATAATTTAAGAAAGTAAAATAATGAGAGCACACCCCCCCCATCTCAAAAGAAATCTGCAGACATTGTTGATAAACTTGGAAGAAAATGGCATCCTCCAACCAAACTTCAGTGTTTTGGAGTAGATGATTTCTTTTTGATTTTTAAGGTTTTTTAAAACGGAATAATACCACAAACACAGTTCATGTATGGCTAGTGGAAAATAAAAGAAAACAAGTAAAATAATGAGAGCACACCTCCCCCTCTGCAGACATTGTTGATGAACTTGGAATAAAGATGGCGTCCTCAAACACATCTCGAGTGTTTCGGAGGAGATGATGGAAAGAGATCATGTTCCCTTTCAGAGGCTTTTGGGTTCGGAGTGTGAGGAAAATGTCAATACCAATTATCTACTGCCACCTTCTGTTTTCTTGTTTTCTCGTTTTCTCGAAGCGGTAACCTCTCACTCTGACCAGACGCAAACTCGACTAGCTCGTTTTTAATAGCAACTACATACATGTACATCTACCTCTTTGAAATACATTTCATGTGACCACTTTTTCATGTAGCCGAAAATTAAACGGGTGCTAGCACATTTTCCTAGGGAAACTCTACCTCTACAATGTAAACCATCATCATGCAACCATGTTTACATTTGAATCGAAAACGAACATACTTGACCTTTGCAAAAACCATTCTTCCTACCAAGTTCTACATGTATGTAGCCGGAAATGAGCCGTGCTAACTCATTTTCGTAGCGAAACTCTACCTTTGTGAAAAACATTCACATTACCACTTTTATATGTACCCTGAAACGAGCCCCACTAGCTAACTTTTCTTTGCGAAACACTACCTGTGCAAAAACCATTCACACAACCGCATTTACATGAATCCTACGAAACTCTACCTCGGTGTAAACCATTCACGCCACCACATTTACAAATTATTAAGAAGCCATCTCTACCACTTCTTTTTAATAGCTCGATACTCTACCTTTGCAAAAAACCATTCACATGGACACTTTTTACGTACGTACCCTGAAACGAACCCCTGCTAGCTCATTTCTGTAAACAAAACTCTACTTTTTCAAAAAACATAAATGCAACTACAGTACATTTACAATAATGTGCCTAAAAAAAAGCTCTGATTGCTCATTTTTTATCAGTCACACTCTAACCGTGAGAAAAAAACATTCACACATTTGCACGACCGCATTTATAAATGAATGAGCTCTCCAGCTTATTTCTAACATCGGCACTCTAACTAGAGCCGGTGAAAATTACACGGGGGCTCGGGGTGAATTCACCCCTGAAATGCCAAAAAGAGCACCCCAAAATCATAAAAGAGCCCCAGAAAATTTGCATAGAATTCAATGCAAATCAATTTTTGGAGTGTTCTTTTTATGCAGGAAAGCTTGAAAAAGTAGCCCCCGAAATATATATTAAAATTTTTTCCCTGCCTAGAGCTGCGAAAAACATTCACACGCCCACTTATAACCAGAAACTACAAGAAACTAGTACTTTGTTTTTAACAGTGACACTACCTTTGCTCAAACCATCCACACGACCTCATTTACCCAGAAACAAACTCTACTTGTCGATTTTAACAGCAACACTACCTGTGCGAAAACCATTATTGCGACCGCATTATCTTGTATAGTGATGATGCACATGTGTGGAAGCTGCCACTGTATCTTCTGCTACATGTAGTCATCCGATATAATATAATGTTGATGTTTAAGCACATGTGGGAGACATGTCTATAGTCCTTTTTTGTGAACATTAGCGTAGGAGACATGACAAAAATTGTGGAAAAGAAATCATTAATTAAACACAGTTTCAGGTCATCCATCATTCTGTCTCATTATGCATGAATAGCATGATGTTTTTACATCTAATGCTGTTTGTGCATTGCAGAAACGATGTTCATGATAGATGAAACATCTTTAGTAGTATATTTGCCGCTCAGTAAAAGAGCTACATTACGTATAAAAGCTGCAATTTTTTAGTGTAAAACATGAGTCAAAGTTCATTTAAAAGTCAGACTAATGAAACATGTATTAAAAACATATTTTCAATTGATAGTGCACATTGCAGAAATCCACATTTTAAAAATATTATAAAAGACCCAGATCATACTTTTTGTTTTCATTGAAATGTTACATTCTAGACTATAGTTCCCTTACTCTCCTTATAATTAATATCCATTCCATTCCCTGTATATGGAGAAAAAAAAAAGTGAAATCAAATCAAATGCACCAATACATGTTATTGCTATGGCAGACGTAAACATTACATTTGCAGAGATGCCAACCGTTCCGTTTTTGCCGTATTTGTTACGTTTTTTCACGCAAAATACGGCAGTACGTTTTCCCCTAATAAAATACGTTTTCTTGGGGAAAAAAAAAAAAAAAAAAAAAAAAAAAAAAAAAAAAAATATATATATATTTTTTTTTTTTTTTTTTTTTTTTTTTTTTGGTACTCCCCATATAAACGATTTACGTTGAACCCTGATAAACTATTACTCCAGATACATATTTAAAATATAACACAAATAAACCGAACAAACTCATACAAACGCTGGTGTGATCGACCGAACCAACTTTTATATTAACGCGCGCGTAAAGGGTATTTTTGCTGCGCGAATTGGCTTCGCGAAAAATATGTTTTTGTTTTGCCTTTAAAGGTTGGCAGCTCTGAAAATACTTTTTTTTGGTTCAAAATACTGTTTTTTACCTCTCAGAATACTTTTTTTGGTTTGTGAAGGTTGGCATCTCTGCATTTGTCTATTAAAAGGAAACATTACATCAAACATCATAATTATTGAACTGATCATCAATATTATGATGTTTTGTCGACCCATCACAGAAGAAATTCCTTTTGGGAATATCGACCAGGTTTTGTTTTGAGGAACGTGTACCAAATATTTGTGAATTTGCCTTCAGTTCAATAATGCATCGAGGTCCCTATGGACAATGGGGACGCATCCCTAGAACAGCAATACATTCATCATAATTTGATTTGATTATTCCATTTAAATATATCCCTTTTGTTTACCACGTCACTAAATGTCACAGCATGTAAGATGATTTCCCCTGTCCAAATTAGTCGACTTTTGTTGTGAGGTAACAATGTGATGTCATTATTTCGGTTCTCTATAGGGGAAGCGCAAAGCGTCAGAAGCGATGAATTGATCATCAAATTATTTTCCCTATCTTGCAAATTTATACGGAACGTGCCTCACTCCCAGTTACTCTTGAAATATTCAGAACATTTCTCCTAAGATTGCATGACGGATGTTTTTCATTTGATAGGAAAACAGAAGCATCAGTAGTGATAACAATATCTAAATTTCTGATTTTTCTCATCTGAAAATTGCGGAACATACCCCACACAATGTAAGAAGTCGTACGGTTTCCCATAACAAAATGTTTTTCTTTTCTATTTGAAAAATAAATTTGGGTGTTGTTTTTTCTGTACCCGGATCAAACATTCAAAAAGTGTTGAATTCATTATGCTGTTGAAAAGTGGAATACATAGTACGATCAGTAGTCATGAACCAATCAATTTCATTTTGTTCTCGTCTTGTAAATTCAGACCGTGCTCTTTCACCGAGATAACATATTCATACAGTGTAGATTTATCTTAGAATATTGTGTCACAGATGCTTTACATTGTCCACTATAGGGAAAAGGAAATATTAATAGATCATAAACTTGATTCATTCTTGTCTTACCAATTTAGACGGAGCCCTTCAAACTCTAATTAAATATTCATAAATCACTTCTGATATTGCATCACGGATGCTTAGTTTACATTATATGGGGAAAAGGAAACTTTCGTTGTGATTAATAGATCATAAACTTTATTTCATCCTCGTCTTACCAATTTAGACGGTGCCCTTCAAACTCTAATGAAATATTTGTAAATTTCTTCTTATATTGCATTTTGGATGCTCTACATTGGAAAAATATGGGGAAAAGGAAACTTTAGTTGTGATGAATAGGTCTTAAACTTTATTTCATCCTTGTTTTACAAAATTAGAATGTTCCCTTCACACTCAAATAAAATATTTGAAAATGTATTGTGTTACAGATGCTTTACATTGGACATCCGTGGGAAAATGGGAAACTTTAGTAACTAGTGATGATAGAGCTTTAAAGGGGTA
This sequence comes from Echinarachnius parma, assembly GCA_037951105.1. Taxonomy (NCBI): domain Eukaryota; kingdom Metazoa; phylum Echinodermata; class Echinoidea; order Clypeasteroida; family Echinarachniidae; genus Echinarachnius; species Echinarachnius parma. The sequence goes on along the minus strand of JBAMJV010004027.1, from coordinate 54,575 downwards.
GTACAGTTTTGGTAAGGCTGAGCTTTAGTAACCAAAACCTGCACAATAACACTACAAACTAATCGTAACTCCACCATGCTCAAAAGGTATAGAAAATTATAAACGACTAATTAAAAAGCCTGTTATCAATAAAAAAAGAGCCATTAAAACACAAGAGGGCGCTCTTCAAAAAAGCATTGGTTTCAACCATTTTTCATACAAAATTATGCATGTGATGTTTTGTTGAAATAATGATTAGATAGAGAGATCATCAACAACTATTTAAGAACCTCTTGAACATTTTTGAAAAAGTGTAGGCTTTTTTTTTTAATAAAAAAAAAAAAAAATCATCAAATAAATCTGGGCCCCAGATTTATTACGATCGGATATTGATATTTCAGCCGTTTCTGAACCGATTTAGATCAAATAAAGTTTATTCTGCCATTCAAATTGTATGCTCTTTCAAATTTTACACCCAGTTTTTCATTACCTCACAGAAAAATTGTTTTGTGCAGTGCCCTTTTTACCAAAACTGAACTACCCCTTTAACTTAATTTTGTCCTTGTCTTTAAAATTCAGAATGTACCCAAACCTAAATCAAATATTCATACATTTCTTCTAATATTACTTGTACATCACAGATCTATGCTTAACACAAATGATATCTATTGGGAAATAGAAGCTTCAGTATCTACAGTAGATGAATAATTCAGAAAATTCTTGTCTTTCAAATTCAGAACGTGCTCGTCGCACATCAGCGAAAAAAATACACGGGGGCGGCGGGGGAATTCGCCCCCGATGCCCAAAAGAGCCCCCGAAAAAAAAAAAAAAAAAAAAAAATTGGGGGGGGATTTTCTGTTTTGATCGCGATCAAATGCTTATAAGATGATCACTTACAGCACTAGAGCTTAATAGTAGCCCCCGAAAGTTGGAAAAGTAGCCCCCGAAAAGGAGCCCCCGAAATAAAAATATTACTTTTTTCGCCGTAGAAAGGTTGCGTTGTAACACGTAGTTCTAAGCGGAATCATCAGTTCAAATGAATAATAGATCATACACTTAATTCTTTTTCTTGTCTTTCAAATTCAAACTGTAACCTACTCCAAATCAAATACATGTCTTCATACAATGCTCTGCACACAGGGCAGCGGAAAGCATCATTTCCGATGAATAGATCATCAATTGCATCTTTTCTCCTGTGCCGAGCGCAGAACGTGCCTCAAACAATGTGCACGTACGCACCGTACAAACAACCAGGTTTGTCTGGATTTCAGCTTACAGTAGTGTAGAACCTTGAGAGTGGTCATATGCAAGCCTCCATGTTAAAGGGATAGTCCAGTTTTGGTATAGAGGGCGCTACACAAAATAATTTTTTGTGAGATAATGAATAACTGAGTGTCAAATTTGAAAGAGCATACAATTTTAATGACAGAATAAACTTTATTTGATAAATTTCAGCATGGTGGAGTGAGAACTGTTTATAGTTTGATATGTAATGGTGTAGGTGTTGGTTACTACAATTCAGTTTAACCAAAACTGTACTCTCTTTTCCAAAAACTCAACTATCCCTTTAACTTGTTTCTGTACTGGCCCGTTCGGGCAAGTAAATTCATAATTTTTAAAATTGTACTTGTCCCAATATAAAATTGACTTGCCCTCTTTCTTCTAGATGAGATTTACACATACTATGAAATTACATTGTTCTCTTTTACTTAGTTGCCCGATTGGGCAAGCAAACTAGACAATTAATGACATTTTACTTGCCTGCCATCAAATCGGGCATGCAGGCAAGTGCTGTCATAGGAATTGGAAAACTGGAAAGTTGCCAGAATTGATCACCCATACATGACTGCGTCTCCTCCCTGTTCTAATCAGCGAAAAAAGTACACGGGGCGGTGGGCGAATTCGCCCCCGAAATGCCCAAAAGAGCCCCCGAAATTTTTTTTGTTGTTTTTGTTTTGATTTTCTGTTTGAATCGTGATCAAATGCTTATCAGATGATCACTTACAGCATTATAGCTTAATAGTAGCCCCTGAAATTCGAAAAAGAGCCCGGAAATTTGTAGCCCCCGAGATGATAAAAGTAGCCCAGAAAGTTGGAAAAGTAGCCCCCGAAAAGGAGCCCCCGAAATAAAAATATTAATTTTTTTGCTGGTTCTAATGTAATAAATATCGTGTATGAAATTTGATGTAACAATGAATATATTTTTGCAAGAAAGCTAGTATAATTGTTCTTGATACATATTCACAAATGTCCAATAATTATAAGTTTGTTTTGCAATTATCTTTTTACATGTACTATTTTTTTTCTCCTTCACTGTATTTCTTTCTTTTATTCTTCACCTCTATAATTTATGTTCATTTTCCTTTATCTTTAATTGCATTCTTGTTTTTTTTCCCTTTTATAATCGGACACACTTTGGATGAACTGAAAACTTATAGTAAAACCTTCCTACAAAGACCAGAGATAGAAAAGGTTGTCCTTATGAACAGGTGGTCCTTTTAGGCAGGTTAATAATAAGTGTAAAGCGCTATGATCCTCACAGGAATAACGATATATAAATAACCGTTATTATTATTATTAATTTTTATAAGAAAAGGAACATTGTTGTTAGTGAGTTACGATTAGTGGTCTTTATAGGCAGGTATGTATGCTGAACATTGTTAAGTGGCGTAGCATTGTCAGACTGATTGGGGAGGGGGCACGCACAATTATCTGGGGGTGGGGAGGAGGGGGCACACCTTATGCAGGGCTCCACACTTACCTTTTTGTCAGTGGCCCAGTCGGGCCAGTGAAACAATTTTTTCCCCTTATCTGGTGGCCTGAAAGAAAAAAATTACTGGCCCGAAAATTACTATTCAAAATTTCACTCTGTCCTGATCAAACCTGTGATTATAAATGAAGCATAACATGGAAGAATACAAGATTTTCCTAATTTTGTCCATGTCGGGTTGAATATCTGCTTGCCTGATCGGGCTACCAAAATATGACTTTTATACACTTTTGCTGGCCCGAAGTGCAATTTCACTTGCCTGGGGCCAGCGGGCCAGTGCAAGTGCCCTGCCTTATGTATTTCTTTGTTTAAAACAAAAATGTTCCCTTATGTTTTCTCTGTTTTTTCTTCAAATTATTGGGGTGGCACGTGCCCCAACCCCATTGCTAAGTTTTGACTATGGGTTCATTCAAGAACACGGTGTATGGACTGCACACTGTCTATTGGACTAACAAATAAGTTGTTTCTTTTTTTTGTATGAAGGGCACTGACCAAAGATGCGCAAGTCAAAACAGAGGAGATATTTTAAAAGCCCTTTTCCAAGAGGTGGCTATTTAAGTCCCTGATTTTATCAATCACTGTGCCACCTGTGCCCCCACCCCATTGCTAAGTTTTGACTATGGGTTCATTCAAGAACAAGGTGTATGGACTGAACGCTGTCTATTCGACTAACAAATAAGTTGTTTCTTTTTTGGTATGATGGGCACTGACTAAAGATGCGCAAGTCTAAACAGAGGAGATATTTTAAAAGCCTGTTTCCAAGAGGTGGATATTTGTCTCTGATTTTATCAATCACTATGCCACCCACCCCCCCCCCCCCCCCCACTCTGTGCCCCCACCCCATTGCCAAGTTTTGAGTATGGGTTCATTCAAGAACAAGGTGTATAGACTGCACGCTATCTATTGGACTAACAGATAAGTTGTTTCCTTTTTGGTATGAAGGGCACTGACCAAAGATGCGCAAGTCTAAACAGAGGAGATATTTTAAAAGCCTGTTTCCAAGAGGTGGATATTTGTCTCTGATTTTATCAATCACTATGCCACCCCCCCCCCCCCCCCCCCCCCCCACTCTGTGCCCCCACCCCATTGCCAAGTTTTGAGTATGGGTTCATTCAAGAACAAGGTGTATAGACTGCACGCTATCTATTGGACTAACAGATAAGTTGTTTCCTTTTTGGTATGAAGGGCACTGACCAAAGATGCGCAAGTCTAAACAGAGGAGATATTTTAAAAGGGCCCTTTCCCAAGAGGTGGATATATAAGTCCCTGGTTTTATCAATCACTGATGGAGTGTATACATGATTGTATTCCTGCCAGATACCTGATATACAGATGTTTGGAGAACCATCAATTGCTTTACTTAGTCTTAATTTAGTTCCACGCTGATAGTTGGACCGCGCATGTTGAAAAAGCGTCTCACAAGTTCAATTGATGTCATATTTGACCACAGTCTTGCTTTAATCTGTTCAGGACTGGTCCCGAAAATATTTAGGTTTGGGTCTGTGCAGATTGCAACATTCAAACCTGTGTATAGTGACCACTTAAGGGAAACAAGATACTTATTATGGACCGGTGACCCCTGTTGGCAGGTTCCACAACACTGTTCTTCGCTGAAGGCGATCATTTATTATTTTTGGTGGTCACAATAGACAGAACTTTTGACTGGGTACCAAAATGAAATAATGATAATAATAATATACTCGATTTCTGTACTGCCTAATATGATTGATAATCATCTCTAAGCGCTTTACAATGATATTATTACCCCGGTCATACATGTAGGATACAATGCAAACCAGCACACATTGTGTGCACCATCTCCACTCCCTGGGGAGCATTCCATCCAAGCGGCTCATGTAGTCTTGAACCATTTAACTCCAACACACACATGCACAATATGTCTCATTCCAAGAGACTGTCAATAGGTTAATTAACCTGCAGATGCATTGATTTTGGTATAACGCACATTCTCCAATAGACCACAGCCAGAGCAATGTATTTTCGGCACCAGTCCTTGATAAATTGATTGAAGTAAACTACATCCATGTAGTCATGTGAATTACATTCATGTCATTGTATCAAGTACTCGAGCTCCCTTAGATGAATTCCAAGAAATTTATCAACTTTCTCTTTATCTAGGTCAACAACAAGTTCAAATGAATTCAGAACATATATGTACACATGTACATGTATATTTACACTGAGCTTACATGTATTGTTGTTAACCTACGTACGTCATTTATGTGCAAATTTCTGTCGATCAAAACAAAAGAAAACGATGATAATAAACCCAAACTGCAATGCAAAGACCTGAATATGTGCAGGATTTTATTTCATACAAATGTGCTGACAAAGATATTAAAAAGAAAAACAACATGAAAATAAAATCAAAAACATAATTTATGCTCCAATTCCAGGACATACATATATATCGGGTACAAAAGTAATTTTTATTAAAATGAATGCTTACAGAATTGAAAAGGATACGGGAATTGATTGCATGTTTTTCTGATTCTGATTGATATGGCAACATTAATGTCTCAAGTAATTTACCCAGGAGATGAATTTTCCAAATTGATTTATGATGGGCTTATCTTGTCAGGTAATTGATTTTTTTCTTGGATAGATGGCAGGTCGCAACATTTTTGTTATTTTCATTTTCGTTAGTTTGGAAGAAATGTACAGTAATTGATTGTGGTCTGAATCTTTGCGGACAGCCCGAGGCTATGCCCCGAGAAAGTTTTTTATTTGATGGAAAAATGTAGGATACAGTCAAACCTGTCTGAGTTACCACCCGTCTATAGCAGCCAACATGCCTATATAGTGGCCACCAAAAGTGAAGCCCTGCTGAGAAGAGCAATGTTATGGAAACTGTCTATAGTGGTCACCTGTCTACAATCACCACTTCCCATGTTTCCCTTAGGTGGTCACTCACTATACACAGGTTCGACTGTATATATATTGTATGCATGTTCAATTTTTGGCAACAGTATATAAATTTACAATTTTTGTAAGCTCCCTGTTACCGTTATATTCAATGTTCATTTGATGGTCATTGCGTGTTACCCTGGTGATACATATAAAGCATTTTATGGAGACAAAATCCTGGTGGGGATAAAAAGTAAAAAAAAAAAAGTTAAAAAATCTCCCTTTTTCTTCCCTCATTTTAATGAGCAGGTGCAAACATAAGGCCTACCATCCCCAAGTGAGCGCCTATCTTGGTGAAACAAAGATACAGATGGAGATTAAGCCCCGGAAATGACAAAAAGAGCGCCTGAAAATAGCCTTTAAAATTTTCCCTGCCATAATTGTGGAGATCGCCTTTCATCACATTTGACACTTTTTGTTATTTTGATAAAGAGTATCACTTGAATATCTATGATTTTGAAGTCTTTTATTGAGAAAACATCCAGGGCCCATATTCATAAAAACCCTGCTAGCTTAGTAACACGCTAAGTCCATTTCAGATCATACAGTTTAGGTGAGCAACAAACAATTTTCCTGGTTCCTCAACTAGGGTTATCTTGGTTTACATTAGGTACCTACTGAGTAAGCCCTATTTAATAACCACAGCAGGGTTTTATGAATATGGGGCCTGGTAAAAATTAGCAGTCCAACCTGGAAAAAAAAGCTTGCCTGTGAGGCTGTTTGGCTGTCTCTTGATTATTTCCCTTTCTTTCCCCTCATTTTAATGTGCAGGTGAAAACATACAGTAAGTCCACCATCCCCAAGTGATCTTCCATCTCAGTGAAGAGAATAGATAGGAAGGGGGTGGGGGTGGGGGGGGGGGGGGGGGTGGAGGGCGGGCTTATATGGCAATTTAGTCCTTGAAAATGGATAAAAGCCCCCGGAACGAAAAATTTCAATTTTTCCCTGCTAGCATAGTGATTGTCTTTCGTTATATTTTTGTGTTATTCTAATAAAAGAGTAACAATTATATACATGTATTGTTTTAACAAGTTATAGATTAGCTGTAAAGTTTTAATATGTAATTATGCTTTCCTTTATTTCCCCTCTACCATCACAATGTGTATTTTTTTCCCTCTGGATCACTTTGACATGTAGGTGCAAGCGTAAGCGGTATCCGTCACCGAGCGAGTTGCCCACCACCAGTATTGTGATATTCTTTCACAACTTTTGTTGTTAATGTGTTTATTACAAAAGTAATTATGCAAACAAACTAAATAACCAATTTCGGTTAACAATAAAGAAACAACAATGTGAACTCTGTTTTAACTGATAATCTCCCTATTTTTCCTCTGATACCTTTTGACATGTAGGTGCAAGCGTAAGCGGTATCCGTCACCGAGCGGAGTTGCCCACCACCAGTATTGTGATAGTCTTTCACAACGAGGCGTGGAGTACGCTCCTACGAAGCATCCACAGCATCATCAACCGGTCGCCGAGAGAACTCCTCGCAGAGATCATTCTGGTAGATGATGCAAGTGAAAGAGGTACGTAACCATCTCCTTTAATACCCCAAAAGATGCATTGATGGCGCAAGGGGGGTGGGGTACCCTCAGAAATTTCTTCCTATCTCTGCTCTACTTATTCCTACTTCAATGTAGCATTCGCACCATCGAATTAGAGAGCTTCTTTCTTGAATCCAGCGTCGGAAGTACACGGGGGCGACGGGCGATTTCGCCCCCGTGAGTCTCAAAATCGCCCCCTAAAATCCTGAAAACTGTACTTCAGCAGGCGACCCTTCTACGAAGAGTCGCCCCCGCCGGAGCAGCCCCGATCGACGGACACGAGCTTGCAGTTCAATGACGCATCTCGCTGCTAGCTCGCACGCACGCACAATCCGACTAAATAATAATGCATGCATGGCCGTGCGCGTGCCGAAGACAGTAGAGCGCCGCATACGCACGATAAGGCGTGCGCGAGAGCTACATGTATGTACGCGATTGACTTGATGTACAAATGTTTACGTACGTAATTAGCCAGCTGCGCTGGCAATCTCGTAAGTTATATACACGACGGAATTCGGATACGTTTGCATTTTTATTCGGAACAAATGTCTCACAAAATAGAGCGCTTTCCCTTGAAAGCAGGATCCTCCAAACGGCCTAATCCGCCGGAAGCTGACAGGCCTGAAATTTTAAGTGAATAACCATCCGAGAAAAAGAAGAAAAAAGAAGCAAACTGTGGCCATTTCTCAAACGATTAATAAGCAGCTGGACCAACGTTCCGTTACGTTCGCATGTATAGACTAATACGTAGTCAGTATAGTTACGATAAGTATTGAACAAGCGCTAGAGTTTTCGTTCTTATAGTTCAGGAAAACTAAATTTTTGCTCGAAACTGAGGAAATTTTGAATATTTTGGAACTATATTTCCGTAAATATTGCTACATAAATCCATCAAAGCATCGATGTTTGTTATATTATCGCCATATAAACAGATGAATTAAAGCGTGAAACACTGCATTTTTGTTTCTCTGCTCTCGCATGTTTGTGCCTTGGCAGATCGCGTTACGTTTTGAGACTCGATCGAGAGAAGATTGTGCATTCATTCGGCAATAAGATTTTTCGTATTTGTTGAGGCAAATAATGAAATTGGAATTATGAAAATGGTGTCTGCAAATATGGGAAAATTGTCGTGAATTTATTGATTTTACGCATGGTGGTATGATCTCATCAAAATTTACGCCTGTCGCAAGTAGTTGGAGATAAAATTTACGCAACGGCTGGGCGAGAACCCTGCATGATTTGAATAGTCAAATTATTCTTTGTATTGTTTAATATAACATTCCAAACGGTTCCGTACAGTTACAATATGGCTCTAAAAAGTAGCCCCATTTTTTTCAAAAGTAGCCCCCACTTTTCTTAAAGTAGCCCCTTGGTTTTTTGAGGCAATGGGAAAAGTAGCCCCCATAAAAAAAAAGTTAATTCCTACGTTGCTTGAATCATTTTAGTAAATGATGCTGGAGACAAGGTTACATGGAGCTCCAAATTTGTAAAGGAAAGCAGGCCCTGTGGCCACCAAAATGTAGCTTATGGCCACCAGATATAAAATGAATATAAAATTCTACTTTCCCGATTGGGCAACTAAAATAACAGAATTGTTTTTGTTTTCGTTTATTATATTGGGGCCTCCAAAGTCGGCTTTGGACCACAGAAGTCTTTATTTTACATGCTTGATCAGGTAACAAGAAAAAAAGAGTATGCATTTTGCACCATGCACAAGGCCTTTGCAAGAGGGCACCGCATGGCTGATATTTTAATCCAAACTAACTTTAATAGCAAAACTTCCTCTCCTCCCCCTTTCTTCCACTCTCAAAAAAGACTTCCCCATGCGTAGTGTATTTAAAGTATCATCATCCGTTCTCTGAGAAACTTTTCATGAATATTATTCAGGTGGATAATGGGACTGAAGCTCTGAAAGGGGGTTGTCTTTCCCTCCCCCTTTCTTCCACTCTCAAAAAAAAGACTTCCCCATGCGTAGCGTATTTAAAGTATCATCATCCGTTCTCTGAGAAACTTTTCATGAATATTATTCAGGTGGATAATGCGACTGAAGCTCTCTGAAAGGGGGTTGTCTTTCCCTCCCCCTTTCTTCCACTTTCAAAAAAAGACTTCCCCATGCGTAGTGTATTTAAAGTATCATCATCCGTTCTCTGAGAAACTTTTCATGAATATTATCCAGGTGGATAATGCAACTGAAGCTCTCTGAAAGGGGGTTGTCTTTTCCAACCCACATCCCATCCACTTTTCTTAATCACTGAGTGAGAGTGATGAAAAGTTTAGAGGCCACAAGACCTTTGCAATATACAAACAAAAAGTTGTCTTCACCCATTTGGTCCATGTGTCATTTGGTCTTGCTCATTATGGGTTCATATGACATTCATTTACCATGGAGTTTCACACATCACCTGGTGGACATCACCCAAATAACACATTTTATCAACCATTCATCACTTTTTGTCAACAAAGTTACGAGGTCCTTTTGAATCCCAGATGTCAAACCTAGCCCTAACCCTAACCCTGATCCCAATGCCCCCCCCCATCTCAATTCTAGTCCACAAGCCTAATCCTAAGTCTGTAAATTCTGATTTTGTGAGCAAAAAAATGGGAATAGACCAAATGGGTGTAGACAACTCGGCTAGTTACTGCATTGAAAACATTCACAGTAGCTCACTGTAGATTAATGAGACGGAATACATGAATTCATAGACCAGCAACCTTTTTCTCTTTCTCAGTCTCTTCTCCATTTATATATTTTTTTTTACCTGTCAATGATGGGTTCTCAGCTTACATCGCGTTTGACTTGATTTACATTTTCATGAAGAAGGATATGGTATCTGTTACATGGACATGCTAACATTTTAAAGCCGCGTAGCTTCCTATGTATTCCGATCTTGACATTTTCCTCTGAGAGCCTTTCTCATGAGGAAAATTTAATTCAAGGTGCATAAAGTTTGTCTTCATACAGAATGGAAAGTATGTGAGGTTGGAGTTCACCTTCCCTGTGCCGTGACCTTTTATGTAGATGTCCCAATTAGCATTCTTCGATTCACCTGTTGCCTATTGGCAGAAAAGCCTTCATGAGGCTGTTTTTACCAGATATTCATGCATCACACTAACTTCTGGCATATATCTTGATCATATATAGACCTAAATTTCAACTGTAATACTGTAAACGTGGTAATGTTCGCGGTGCAGTAATTTTCGCGGATTTCGCGCTGAAGTCGGCATCCGCGAATATTAAAACCCGTGAATATAAATGCGTGTGAACACTTGCTTGGCTGCAAAATTAAAATCCCGCGAATGTTTTTTTTGGTATCGCTCAGCACGAAATATTAATCGCGCAAAAATAACAACAGTATTACAATCAGGCATGTTTGAAAACTCAGAATATTGTCAAAACTTGGGACACTGTAATTTGTAAAATATATTCAATGCCAATCAGAATGAAAAATCGCAATCAAGTCATAATTTAGTGTTTTAAATTAGCTAGCAAAATGTGCAAATGAGATGTTTGCCTTTGTTTTCCTTTTCTTTTTGACAAAGCATTTTTTTCCAATGAGAAAGAGGAGAAAATCAAGATAAAGTCATAATTAAGTGTTAATTACATAGCTAGCAAAAAAACAGAAAGAAAAGATTTTCATCTTTTCCCCCTTTTTTTTTTCCTAATTTTTTGTCTTTGTTATTTTTCTGTCTTCAAAATTTGTACTCCTTTCCAAATTGCAGACTTCCTTGGCAAGCAGCTAGAGGACTACATCAAAAAGCTTTCAGTTTCAGTCAAAGTCGAGAGAATGGGGACCCGGAGCGGCCTCATCAGGGCTCGCCTAAGGGGGGCGTCAGTGGCCAAAGGACAAGTCTTGACATTCCTGGATGCCCACATAGAGTGCACAGAGGGGTGGCTAGAACCCCTGCTCACCAGGATCAAAGATGACAAGTAAGATCTTTTACATAATGTGCCCGTTTTAGGTTTAGGTGCCCAAATATGAGTGCCCAATTTTGTTTCAGTTACTAACATTCTTTCTCACCAGGATCAAAGATGACAGGTCAGGCAATGACTAGAATACCGTAAAACTCCGTGTATAAGACGCACTCGTGTATAAAACGCACCCCCAACTTTCTATTTAAAAAAAAAAAAAAAAACAAAAAAAAAAAAAACTTTTTTTTTTTTTTTTTTTTTTTTTAGAATATTTTTTTTTCATGAATATTCATGAGGTAGCAATGCTCATTAAATATGCAAAATACTAAATTCATTAATAACTTTTTTGTTGAGAAAAATGTATAACCACTGTTTAGAAAATTGAATATTAAATGAGTGCTGCTACTCATGAATATCTGAATATTCAATTAGTATAAGTGTTACTGCTTAAAAACTTGCATTTTGTTTTGCTAACCACTATAATTTATGTAGGAAAAAGGTATATTTTGATAAATGTTCCCCCTTATATCAAGCTCTTGTCATGCCCTAGACCAGTTTAATATGCATTAAACATGACCGGGTGTCCCAAAAAAAAAAATCTAAACATTTTTTTTTTTTTTTTTTTTTTTTTTTTTTTTTTTTTTTTTTTTTTGCTCTACCTGTGTATAAGACGCACCCCCCACTTTGAAAATTTTCCGACGGAAAAAAAGTGCGTCTTATACACGGAGTTTTACGGTATATTGTATCATGTCTGTGATTTGTTTGGCTAAGGTGCCCAATATGAGAGCCCAATTTTTATTTTAGGTACTAACATATTTTGTTTCTACTTTATGTAATCCCATGAGAGCTTATTTTAGTCATTCACATTCATGAATTAGTTGATGTTTTTGATTGTTGGATTGGAGAGAATAAGGAGACAAGGGCCCCGTTGCAGAAAGAGATACAATCGATTGTAAGTTACGATTGATCGTAAGTCAGCAAATTTACACGTTTCAACCAATCAGATTTGCCCATCTAGAACACGTGATCTGACTTACGATTAATTGCAACTTACAATCGATTGTATCTCTTTCTGCAACGGGCCCAAGGTGGCCTAATCAGGGCCCATCTAAGTGGGGAGGGGGGCAAGCATCGGTGGCCAAAGAACAAGTTTGGACTTTCCTAGATGCCCGCATAGTGCACTCAGAGGGATAGAGCTACTATCCTTGATTAAAGGTGACGGACGGGTCATAAACAACGTATAGCTTACTTCCAGGTTGTGTACATGCTGATATGGGTTCACATTGAAGGAGGTAAAACAACACTTGAGAAAGGTGAGAAAAGGTTCCCTCATCAGAGAAAGGAAAAAAATAGCCCATTTTATTTTGGTGACAAATAGATTGAAATAATATGAATGATCCTGAAAGGGTACTCGTTGCAGCGAGGGAAAAGAAAATCAATGAAAAAGTTTATTTTGGTGACAAACAGATTGAAAGATTACGAAAGCACCATAAGGGTTGATGAAAAACGTTGGATAAAAGGAGCCAGAGATAGTGTGATTGTGTGGGTGTGGATATAGGTCTTGGAATTGATCGGGTGTTTGATATCAATGGTTTAATGGCATAATGTAGCTACTAGCTAGAGTACATATTACTGTTATAATAATATGTTGCATTTTATATAGCGCTTAATACAGGGTTTCTAAGAGCTGTATTAAGCATTATTATTTCCCTTGGTCATCGGATACAATATATTGAACAGTATTTTGAACTCTTTTCTTCGGGTATTTTGCCACTAAAGTTGGAAAAATCTAGTCTTTATTGATTGACCGGGCCTCCTACTTGACTATGTGTATGCCATGGCCAGTGCTTTCAAAGATAAACTGTGACAGTTACGTGCAGCTTTACCTGTAGGCTCTTTAGGGCTATTTCTGCTGTTTTATTTATTAATACAACATTTAAGAAACTGGTTATTTAAAGATTAAGAAAGGGTGAGATACTGTAGGAAAACGGGAATGTAAAAATATAGAGGTACTGCAGGGCTATCTCTACATTTTTTTGATTATATATATATATTAACAAACAATTGATTTAAAGATATAACAATATGAAACTGATTATTTAAAGATTTAACAATGAGAATCTGATTATTTAAAGATTAACAAGGGTGAGATGAATACTGTAGGAAAAAAGGTCATGTTAAATTGAAGAGAAACATGCTGGAGGGTGAACCATTTTTAAACAGCTTGGAAAAACAAGATTTTGATACCAAGGGAGGTAGAAAAACTATGAAAGATAAACTGAAATTTTAGACATGCAGAGAGAGCAAGAGATGGGGGAATATATATCATGCGTTAAGATGAAGACAAAGAGAGAAAGGCAAATTTAAGATTACTGATAAGATGAGAGTATTATAAATTGCAGAGGAAATTAGAGTCGCAGGGGAATATAGATATTTCGCAAATACATGTAGATAACTAAATAACCAAAATAAACAAAACAATTAAGATTAATGATATGATGAATGTGTTATGAATTATACATTTAATACAGGGAAAGAGTGACAGAGATAATGTTTAAATTACTTCAAGTATGCAATTTACATGTATATTAGGGTATGCTTTTATGAAAACTAGGTAAACTTCAAATACATTTAACAACATTTCAGAGGAAGGGGAGAGAGTAAGAGAGATATAATAAATGTGAGTCATCCAAGGAAAAATATACTTTCCCAGAATAAAGTGTGAACTTCATTCCATCAACGTGTGGCAAATGTGTGATACTGTAGTGAAGGGTGTTGGCAGTGGGCAGGTGGGATAGGTGTGAAAAGACAGGGAACAAACAAAGACATGTAAACATATCTAAAAAGATACTCGAGGAGTGCTAATCGCACATACACAATGTACGTGCACACTCTGTAATCACTACAATCAAATGATTAAATGTGTTTTACACATACAGTACCTATTATGTAAACCTTGTATTCTTCTGCTGTATGGCAGGGGATAACAAGTCGATTTACAATAATGTGCTTATTGTTAATATCATTTAATAATTGAATTTTAAAGTACATGTACAAATAAAATAAACATGTTCTTTCTTCTAATGGATCAATAAATAGAAGCACGTAATTATTAAACTATCTTTGATGGAATATCTTCTCTTTGAAAATCCCTGCTAAAATGTAATTTCTCTTTTAGTACCACTGTCGTATATTTTAAAGGGATCTAGTAACATTGCCAACATCCTCAAAGCTTTCTTGGAACTGTACTAGTTCTCTCAATAGAAGCATGGAATAGCTTTTGTTTTTCAAAATTTCTCTTCCATTATAAAGATATGTCTGAGAACGGTCCAAGAGGTAATTAGCAAACCGTTGGAAAGCAATACCATAATGTGCCATCTTTTCTAGTAAAATATCATGATTTATAGTGTCAAACGCCTTTTGAAAATCTGTAAATTTACCAAGTGTAACTTTCCCTTCATCCATTGACCTCATAAGCATTGCATAAGATTAATTAAAGACAGTTTAGTACTATATTTCTTACGGAATCCGTACTGATGTTTATACAAAATATTATTAGTCTCCAAAAAATCAATTAAACGAACATTCACAATTTTCTCAAATATTTTCCCAACAACTGGCAAGACTGAGATAGGCCTGTAATTTCCTGGATCAGTCTTTGTCCCCTTTTTATAAATACATGAAGGTGTTGCCTTGCTACCTTAAGACAATCCGGAAAAGTACCCTTTTCTAACAACAAATTAAAAATGTAAGTCAATGGTACAACGATAAAATTAGCTGCATCCTTTATCAGTCTTACTGATAAATTATCATATCCACAGGGTTTCTTACTATCAAGAGCACACAAATAATCAAAAACTTTCCTTTCTGTAACATGTTTCCAAAACAACGATTTTTAATTTCTTCTCCCCAAATACTCCTTATAACTATAACATACATTTGGAATCTTCTGTGCTAAGTTTGACCCAATTGTAACAAAGTACTTATTTAGCTCCTCAGCTATATCACCCTCAGAAGACACAACTGTGGCTGCTCCATCAATACGATCAGATGGGATAGCTAACTCGTTTATATCAGAATTTTTAGCAGTCCCTCTTCCACTGATCAACTCATTTATTGTTTTCCAGGTTTTACCCGTATCATGTTTATTATCAAATAATTTGCTATAATACATTCGTTTAGCATTCTTCAATACAGTTGTTAATATATTTCTATATTTCTTATACTGTAGTGCTTATGTATGATTGAAGCGTTCAGATTTATGTATTTTTATTTACTAGATCCCTTTTAAAATGAGTTCTGATAAAAAAAAAACCCGTTCAAAGCTTCTTTTAAAGGGCCATTGTATCTGATATAAATTTATACATTAGAAGCATCTGTCATGGAGACTGTACATACTTCATAATTTGTACCATAAGGCTTTTTCTTTGCAAATGTTCATCTCTTTAGTTGTCCAGGCTGTGATAAAATGTAATAAAAGTAATTTGAAATTGCAAATAAACAGGAAGATACACATCTATGTATCTAGGTTATTAATTGTAGCTTTATACCCTTTTCCTTTTTGACATATTTGTAAAAGACTGAAGGCGTAATATCTTACACATCTATGGGTTATATAATAATTGTAGATTACTCATTTGCTTTTTGATTGACGTAAAACCCTCTAGGCATAATTTCTTTGAAAGTAAAGAACCACTTATGTGAAGATCTATACATCAGGCTATTTCTATACCACTTAGCATGTTAATGGCATTAAACCACTTATAAACAGAATAACTACCCATTTGCTTGTAATAAACACAATCACTTTCTTATTAATGACTTGCATGAATAGAGGGTTCAAACAAAGAGTTTGCACGAGACCCACAACACATTTTGTAATTTCTTTGTTAGATGTTTGATGTTGCCACAGTAATGTGCCAATTTGAATGGGCCAATAAACTTTCATAGAGGTTTAAAAAGCAATAATTTTGCCATTGATTGCATGACGTACAAGTGTATGTAATTTACAATTTCAAAAGGAGGTACCGTAAAACTCCGTGTATAAGACGCACTTTTTTTCTGTCGGAAAATTTTCAAAGTGGGGGGTGCGTCTTATACACAGGTACAGCCAAAAAAAAAAAAAAAAAAAAAAAAAAAAAAAAAAAAAAAAAATTGAATTTTTTTTTAAATTTTGTTTTGGGACACCCGGTAGTCATGTTTAATGCATATTAAAGTGGTCTAGGGCATGACAAGAGCTTGATATAAGAGGGAACATTTATCAAAATATACCTTTTTCCTACATAAATTATAGTGGTTAGCAAAACAAAATGCAAGTTTTTAAGCTGTAACACTGCTACTAATTGAATATTCAGATATTCATGAGTAGCAGCACTCATTTAATATTCAATTTTCTAAACAGTGGTTATACATTTTTCTCAACAAAAAAGTTATTAATGAATTTAGTATTTTGCATATTTAATGAGTATTGCTACCTCATGAATATATGAATATTCATGAAAAAAAAAAAATCTAAAAAAAAAAAAAAAATATATATATTTTTTTTTTTTTTTTTTTTTTTTTTTTTTTTAATAGAAAGTTGGGGGTGCGTTTTATACACGAGTGCGTCTTATACACGGAGTTTTACGGTATGCTTTTTATTTATAATCGCTTTGTGCAAACACTGATTCCAAATTGTTTCAAGTGTTCATAGAGAATAGAGTTTTTTTACATAATGTATGTGATTATCAATTTTCAAAGCAGGAGGTATGCTATGCGTTTATTTTATAATCACGTTTCGCAAACCTTGAAGCCACTTTGTTTGAGTGTTGAAATAGAGAGTAGATTGCAGACCTGTATATTGCGAAATATATGTGAAAAATGAAATACAATTGGAGGAGTTGGAACTAACTCTACTGAGCGTGAGTGCATCTAAATTTAGTTTCTCGTCTTCGCACAAAAGTGGGCTGATTAAGCCTAACTCAATCCACGCCCCCTATGTAATGGAGAAGAATTCAATTAGGTCATAAAAGTAGGTCGGTTCGAATAATATGCACACATATATATAATCAAGGGCTACTTTTGAAGCTTGCATGCAAAAAAGATGAAGGAGTCGTGTTTGAATGTGTTTTACATTGTGCTCCATAATAAATTGTTGGGACTGTTTTGAACCCCTTGATTACAGGAACCAGGAGGGTTGTGTACAAAGTCTATGGAGATTTAAGAATCTCAAAGGAAGCGGGTTAACATTTCAAGGGTGAGATATCCCTGAACCCCCTGTGTATTTTTGTTCACTGTTGTACATTGTTTCTGTTGACTGTGTACAAAATATTGTGAACACAGAATTGTATAGGCTTGCATTCTCCATGTTAATTCATTGTATCTAGCTGATTCTGGCACCATTAATTAAAGCACATTACATCAATTTTCAGCCCCTACCCGCTTTCAAGTAATGAAGGCTAATTTACCAAAATCAGTCTCCACCTCACCGTAATGTGGGTGATAGAATTAATATATTGGCGTGTGCTCGTAGGCAGTAGCTTTGTACCACTTAGACCTTCAGTGCAGGTACATTAGATGAGAGATAGAGCACCTTTTATGAGTGCGATGATATGTCTGGAGTGCTACGAGCTTTAACCCCTTGACTACGGGAACCGAGTGGGCTATGAACAAAGTCTATGGGGATTTCAGAATCTCAGAGGAAATGGGTTAGATTATCAGCTTGTCGCAACATTAACAGCCCTGGGTATCGTCAATGGCGTTAACTCAATTTTAGGCCCATAACCTCTGTAATAAGGTAGAAAATTGATGAGAGTCAGTTACAAGACCAATTGAAACACTACTGCTGTAGGGAAAAAAGGGGACACATTTTGGTAAAAGTGGGAAACTTGGAAGGTGTACTGTTTGCATTGCGGGTAGAACATAGAAAAATGACAGAAAACATAATCTGCACTAATACTGTATACGCCATATATTTTCGCGAGTGTTTTATTTTCGAGAATATCGTGAAATTAACAACATGCTAAAATATTGACACAAAATGCAAAGCAATACACGTACGTGTATTGCTTGCATTACTGCACTAGCATCTTTCCCAAGACAATCATGAATGCGTGTTGGTAACAGTAGAACGTGAATTTAACCACTCGCGAAATCGTTGTAAAGTCCCGATTCGCGAAAATCTATGCACGCGAATAGCGTATACAGTACAACTTGTAAAAATGTTTGTTATATATTTTGGTCAGAATAAATGCTGTCGATCCTCCTGAATGGGATCAAAAGGCAAAGTGGGATGTGTGGATTCTAGTAGGTAAATGTGTAGATTTTTAGATTTTGTAGAGCCTTACAAGGCAAAACAGCCTGTATAATTAGAAATTTACCTTACACTTAATGTAGATTTTGAGATACATTTTAGAAGTGCACATAATTGTACTATGAATGTACATTTGTCAGTTGAGTTAGAAAAGGGGGCGTAACTAAATTTAGCAAAAATCGACTTAGCTTCCTTTCTCACCTTCACCCGACAATTTGTACATGTGTGCAGGTATTGATTGACTGTGTAGGTGCATACAATTTTACTGTTAATGGTACAGACTTCTAAATGCTTGCGCATGGAATGGCAAGTACAGACTGCCCACTGGGAGCATTTAGAAGGGAAGTTCATCGCACTTTCGATGGCATGCCTTGGAACACATTCCTTACACAACAATACGCAGAACTTGTACTGCCAAGAAAATATATGTGTCAGACTTTGCTTGGAGACTTCAAATTCTTGAATGTACTTTAAATTCTTTAGAAGTACACATCAAGTCCATATCTTATTTAGATTCTGTATTCTGCAGTGTTGCAGTTTTGTTCAGTCACATTTAGTGAGTATTCACAGAGAGAGAGCATTTAAAAGGAAAGGTCATCGCACTCTTTGACAGTCAACTTGACTGATTTTTGTTGTTGTACATACCGAGTCCAAATCTTCAGTTTATTCCATATTCTGCACGGGTGTTGCAGTTATGTTTGGTCAAAATTCTTTTTACCTACACTTTTTTTTTTTTTACCTACACTTTTACGCCAAAAATCTACTTAATGCCTTCTCGTTCTCACCCAATGATATCAACTCCTTTGAAAGTAATGCATTCTGGCAGCCATAATAAGGCACTCAGAACAGTAAGGCCTCAAATACCTCCCACTCCTACCAGGGGCCATTGCAGAAAGAGATCTTATGCAATCGATTGTAAAGTTGCAATTAATGGCAAGTCGGATCATGTGACTAAATGAGCAAATCTGATCGGTTCAAATGGGCATATTTTCTGAATCGATTGGAACTCTTTCTGCAATTGTGAACCATTTCATAAAACTTCCAATTGTTGTAATTGTCCAATTATTGTAACTAGTATGGCAACAGCCAATCAGCACCAAGTATTTTAGTTGTTGCCATGGTAGTTACCATAATTGGACACTTACAACAATTGGAAAAGTTTTATGAAACGGGTCTATTTTATTCGTCCATGATACTAAGTCCATATCTTCATTAGATGCTGTATCATGTAGTGTTTCAGTTATTGGTTTATCGATTGAAAATAACTCTTTATACACATACATTGTAATGATGGTACTGTAGTTCGTTAGAATCAACTAACCCACAAAAAATGACCCCTATCTCAAAGCTTCAGAAACATTATTCCATCTATTCCCTTTGTGTACCCCACCTTACCCGAGGCCATACCAAGTATGAGATCTGATTCCTTTCCCAGTACGAGGTAGCTAATATCGAGCTGTGTCTATTATATCAGGTCCCATAACATTTCACCGAGTCTCAACTTGAAGTAAGTTTGAGGGTTTTTTACACCAATTTGTATCATTATTACATGTATGTTATATATCTTCGCAAATTGTTTAATTAAGGGTAACATGTGATGATTGTGTACCATATTGCACATCTACACTAAACACAGAAAGCATGTACTCAACAAATTACATTGTTTTATAAGGGACATTTTGAGAGGACTACTTTTCAAGCTTCCTGCTATCAAAATAGCACTCTAAATTTGTTTTTGTTTCCATTGTACTCTATGAGAAACAAATAGGTGAGAGGGAGTTGTCATCATTTTGGGAATATCTTTTTGGCATTATGAGGGTTAGAATCGTCAATGCCCTCATACAATTTCTTCACTATGTTTTATATTCACAAGGCAATTTTTAGCAACTCACTTTAATGGTATCAATTTCAGACACTTGATATGTGCTGATTTTGTAGAACCCTTTTGTACCCCGAGTTACTCGAGGCTATAGTCTGCATGAGTTATGATTCTGATTAGTTAGTATGTCACATCATTGATATTTATAAAATGGGTAGAAGAATCCCTGCATTCTGATTGGTCAATTAGCGTCTAAACGTTTTTTACTGATGCTTAAAATAAAATAAAAAATAAAATAAAATTTGATAAAATAAAATAAAATAAAATAAAATAAAATAAAATTTGTCACTTAAAAAAAACCAAATTATTTTAATTTTTTTTATATCATTTTAATTTGTTTAGGCTAATCATAAACTCAGTGGTTTTTAAAAACTATTTTATATTTTGTAGGACTGTTGATTATTGAATGGTCCTACATCATTACGTTAGTATGTCACATTGCTATGATAACACTCAGGGAGCAGTTTGTTCATGCTCTTTTCACCACTCTTCTCCTGGCTGGAATCCTCCCCAGGGAGTGGAAAACATGCACTTTGTGTGCTGGATTGATTGCAGACTGCATCTAAAGACTGGGGTAATACTAAAATTGTAAAGCGCTTAGAGATGATTATCAATCGTGATAGACGCTATATAAATCAAGTTGATTATTTTTATTTGTATTATGTAGCTAATATGGAACCCACTCTTTTGTATTTTAGATGTATTTTGCATTCACCTGACTGTTGATTATTAAATGGCCTAACCCTAGTGCCCCTAGTGCTCCTCACACCAATGGCCCCAAGCATCACCAGACAATACCACCCAAATAAGCTCAAGCATATACATACTCGAACTCAGCTTTACCAGAACTCCTACTTCCCACAAACTGTAACAGCATGGAATGCGCTCCCCAATAATATCTTGGCTTCTACATCACTAGGAGCCTTTGTGGGAGCAGTTGCCTCAATCGGCAATTAATGGGACACCTCACCGGTTCCCCTCGACTCTACGTCCTGACTGATGGACCCTGTCGAGTACCCAAGTAGAAGTAGAAGTAGAAGTAAAGCTACCTTTTCAAGAAACTACACACACCTTGAGATATGATTCTAATTAATTGATACAACATGATACATAGCACCCCTTGCCCCTTGGGCAGGTTTGATTCCCTTTTCACATGCGCATTCAGCTTTATCTCAAGCTTAGCCCTGTTAGATTTCTTTTTCCTTAACTCTGAATTTTTCATTAAAATCACTACCAGGTAAGCTTTTAGAGAAAAAATGTATAAAATGTGATGGATTATGGTCAGACCATCGCACACTCAAGATTACCCTAAGGCCTGTTCTACATCATTTGAGATGTAAATAATCCAATTAGTTTGCTTGCAACATCATTGATATGATAACACCCCCTGAGCAGTGTTATTTGCCTTTTCATAGTTTTTCACGTTCAGTATTCAGCCTATCTTTAATAGACTCTTTTTGCATATATTTTAACAAATCGTTTTCACCGTTTGTTCTTTTTTTTTTACAGCTGAATCTTTACATTATTGTTAAGTGAGGAACACTGACGTATGTAGCAGAATTTTCTTACAACAAAGTACAATTTTCTCATATTTATTTTACTTGCAATCTAATGATAACAGAATGTTTTTTTTTATTTTACTGAAGTGTTTCAGATTTGTGAATAAAGAAGGAAATTAAGTTGTATAATCCAAGTTTCTTTCTATAAAACTACAAAATGTCATGTTTATGACTACATTCGTATATTTTGTGAGTGAAGAACAGAATGTATAAATGTGACCGGCTCTGTCACTTTGGGTAATTCATCGGGAATATCAAAATTGAGATTGTTAGTGTTTTGAATTCTCTAGGATTTCAGCTTTAAAATGATATACAACTTGATAAGTATGAGTTTCTTGAAGGCTAGAAAAACGCAAATTAATAACATGGACCAGAGCCCCGTGATTTGTCAAACAACGGAGAAAATCGCTTCTAAAGTTTTGCATCCATTCAGAAAAGCATTCTCACACACCGAGCGAGAAGTCGAACGGTTCGCTTTCACCTTTCCACTTTTCGTAATCGATCAGCAAACGAAATAATGCATGCGCAGTTATACTGTTATTCATCGGCCAATCAGCAACGCTTTCGCCGGTATTACGTAATTGTACAAAGCCTCAACCCTAAGTCTCAGTTGATCGACAAACTAGCCCATGTGCTGCCCTTTGATGTGCATGTATTACAACCGCGGTATATTGTGTATGTACGTACCGCCATAACCCACCGCATATTCACCATACCGCCGCTGTACCACCGGTAGACAAAAGAAAAGCGCAGTTTGATACCGTATGATATGGTACGCTGCACACGCACACTGCATACTTGCGGCATGCCCAGCGCGATTCAATGCGGTACCCATAGCATTATAAACAAACCAACTACTCGTTTACTATACAGTAAGTTAAATGACGCGAACGCTTCCCGGAAATGTACAACACACGGACAATACAACTCTATTCATGTTAGTCTGACCAATCACTGTACAGCTACAGTGCTTTCTTCTTGCAGCTCGCTGCGGCGGTACGGTCGAATCACACACACATTGCTGGCGCGTTCGTTTCACAATCGATCATGATCAGCCAGCGCGGATTTACTGAGTTTCTGGTCGAAACCGAAATGAAGGTTGCTTAGAAAAATCATTATTGACGGCATAAAAAATTCGATTAAGGACCTGAAATTTTCAGAGAATGTAGATGAAACATGTAAGTATCAAATCCCATAAAGTTAAAAATTTCAGCCTTAGACAATATTTTATGATTTTGAGGCTCTAAGTACTAAAGACCCATCCCGACTTTACACCCATTCTCTGGGAGCCGGTCTCAAATGATTATGTTGTTCATACATTTATCTAGTCCCCGCATGCCCCTAACAACCTGGGGCTATACGTAGCGTGAGATGTATCCATGAGTATAGGAGGCTGATTAGTGTGCCTGTCTCGTCAGTTATCACCTCTATCATGTGATTGCTCTTTTAAAGCTAATCTTGATTATTGGTTATTCTCAAACTTCCTTTGAAGGTGAAGGTTTATTTTCAAATTTTCTGACTTACTGTATAATTCTGTTCTGATTTCAATTTTTTTTTTTCAGCATTTCTTAGAAAAATATAACTGTCCCATCCTTACACAAGGCTAATCTTTTTCCTACTTGCACAAAAGGGCAAGTAAAATCATGAATCTTCACACTTCACTCGCCCATACCGAAAATGTACTTGCCCAAAGAAACCAAAGTGAATGAAAGAAACATTATTCTGCTTGACAGATTTATTGCTTGTTTCTATCTAGATGAGATTAAGGCATAGAATTACATTTTTCTCTCATACATGTTGTTGAACAGGAATATTAGTTGACCAAACCAGACAACCAAACCTGACCTTTGCATGAAATTTTACTTGCCTGACATCAATGTTTTACTTGCCCTGGGCAAGCGGGGAAGTGCTAGTGTTGAGCCCTGCCATAATATCTTTGGGTGTATTCTGAACTTGCTTTTTCAATACAAGATTTTAATAATTGTACATATTTTCTGCTGATTGCATTTCAAACATTGCTATGTAATATGAATAGTGGTTTTCAGGTCATCTGCATCTGAATTAATTTACTTTCCAAGTACTCTACATTACATGTACCTTTAAATGACAAATCATCAGATGTCAGACTCTTGCTTCCAAATTAGATCTTGATTTCATGAGCGAGTTTTGACAATATTAGTCATTTGCACATGACAGTTTTTATTAATTTTTCCAGATGATGTATGTATTCCGGTTATGAAGCTCTAGTGAAGAGATTGTACATTAAAGTTAATGGTGATGGCAGCTGTTTTTTCACAAAGATGACGAAGATGATGGTGATGACAAAATGGACAATAACAATGTGTGTACCTCTGCTAAAATGCTCAAGTGTGCTTTGGGGATACAGGGGTCGGTGGCCCTTGTATTCCGTCATTGTTTAAATATAAATGAAAATGGGATTCCTCCGGGATTGTTGAAATATATACGTTTGAGTTAAATGCAGTTGACCATTTGATTAGCCCTCTAGATCTAAAATAATGCTCTGGTGGGCTAAATATTGTTCACATTTGCATCTTATAACAAAAATTACAATGCCAGTGATGATGATGATGATGATGATGATGATGATGATGATGATGATGATGATGATGATGATGATGATGATGATGATGATGATGATGATGATGATGATGATGATGATGATGATGATGATGATGATGATGATGATGATGATGATGATGATCGACGACGACGGATGATATAATGATGATGACGATGATAACTATGATATAATGATAAACATGTGCTAGTAATTCTTATCAAAATATTGTAATAAAAATGGAATTGTGGTAATTATTTTGACTAGATGATGAATCATCACCCTTCAAATTGCAGATTTTTATTCATTTTAGGGTTTTGATTAGTTCTCTCATCTTCCATCATTGATGACATGGCACCCTGGAGCAATATTATCTTCCAGTTTATTGCTCTTTCATTTACATATTATATTAAAACTAAACAATGTTTCAGTCTTTATTCTTATATTGACCCATTTCCTTTGAGGTTCTAAAATCCTCATAAACTTTGTACATAGCTCAGCAGGTTCCTGTTGCACAACAATTTTGTTGCAAAACACAGAACATCTTAAATGGATAGATCTAGTAAAATTATTCAAATTATTATTTCTCTGAATGTGCCAACACCAAAGAATCTCTTTTAATGAAATCTTTTGATATTTGCTAAAAGCTTAAAGCGAGTGCATCTATTTTCATTATTAATGACTTAACACCCTGGACTTAAATGATTTTCTACTTTGTTGCTTTTTCTTTTACATGTAATGTAGACAATTTCCCTGTGGGCATTCAAACAATGATATATATGCAAAATATATATTTAATGAAAAGTCTCAAATTTGATTTTTTCATTTAAAGCAATTAAATCTGCAGACTAATGAATGAATTGCAGAATGACGCATTTAGATTAGATTTGAGCAGAAACAAACAACGTGTTCAATGTCACAAAGAAAATTTGTCTGGTACTATAGTGATTAATTCAAACACGTACCAAATGTCCATGTAATAAAATGGAGTACAATTTCTTTTAGCCTTTATTTTGTGTATCTAGAAATTATCTTCAAAATTGTACCGTTATCTTCTTTTTTATGCTTTTTAAGTAACATTTAAGCAAATTATCGTCAAATTGTACCTGTAGTTGTCCTCTTTTTGAGGCCTTTTAAGTAACATATTGAAGCGAATTATCTTCAATTGAGTGTTTCTCACTGGGTGGCGTTCAAGGCTGGCTTTTTAGTCTGATAATCACATTTTAAATTGCCTGCAAGGCATTTTTATTTTTTATTTTTTTAAAAACTTCCCCACAGATTCTCTCAGAGAAATAGTATCCCAAGGTTGATCTGTGGTGTAGTGCAGTGAAAAGATTACACGGGGGGGCTCGGGGCGAATTCGCCCCTGAAATGCCAAAAAGAGCCCCCGAAAATCATAAAAGAGCCCCCATAAATTTGCATGTAGAGTTCAAGGCAATACAAATTTCAGAGTGTTATTTTCATGTAGGAAAGCTTGCAAAGTAGCCCCCGAAAAATAAATATAATTTTTTTTTTACCTGATGGTTTAGTGACCACTACCAAAAAGTAGATATTTTTTTAGAAAAGAGAGACAGAAGAGAGAGAGAAGAGGAAATATGGAGAGTGGATGGGAGAAGGGAGGAGGAGAGAGAGAGAGAGAGTTGCATATGTGACCGGCTATAGCAAAACCCTGCACTTGTCTGTAAATTCATGTTTTGAAGAAATGGGCATTTTAAGTTCACATAATATGCGTAAAAGACTTAAATGATTGTAAAATTGAAACAATCATGTCTTCGCCAATTATTGACCAATTTGTTAGAACAAAGCATCAAATAAAGCTTGTGTTGCATGGGGCCTTTCTAATGGTATGAAAATCTACATTTTTATTTTTACCAACAAGTGCAGGGTTTTGCTATAGCCGGTCCCATATACTGTAGTAGTCCTAGACAGAGGAGAGAGCAAAATGTAACTATACTGCATCACTGCTAGCTGCTCCCTACTTACAATTGAATTTTCGCCAGTTTTATAGTAAGTATTACCACTTTAAAACTAAATTATGTGACAAATGATATACAATTAACTGTTTTTCACAAGTTTGCTTCCGGCATAATTTTCAGTTGACAATCTTTAAATTTCCTTCTGCTATTTTCAATCCCAGAAGGATTCTCTTGGAAAAATGATATTGCAAGGTTGTAGTCTACTTTTATAGTTGCCTCCGGAAAAAGTATTTGTTTGCACAAGTTTGTTAAAAGAGAGAAAATAAAAGCAAAAATGAGATGGAAGGAGAGTGGTGGGGGGGGGGGGGGGGGGGGGGGGGGGAAGGTGGGTGTGTGAGAGTAAGCGATGCTATTTTTCGTAATAGCCCATTCAGCCAATATTTTTTGCAGGCCCTGAATCGGAAGAACATAGTGCCCCCAAACAAAGAAAAACATTTGAAAAGTTTAATAAGTTGCTCAAAGCCAGTCTAGCCCAAGCCCAGCCCAATTACCATAGAGATTTGGAACATTGACTCTAACTGGTTGATCTCAATACACATGAAACCATTTATAGTGCTAGAAGAGTGCGGCCAGAGCAAACGCTCCTCACTCACTCACTCAGCTGAGCAGGTTTATTTGTGTATAGTAGAGATCGCTATTTAACCAGAAAGAGATGCAATCGTTTGCAAAGTTGCAATTAATTGCAAGTCAGAAAATTTGCGCATTTGAACCAATCAGATGTGCGCATTTGGTCACATGATCGGACAATTAATTGCAACTTTACAATCAATTGCATCTCTTTCTGCAACGGGGCCCATGACATACTTGATTCCTGGACAAGCCCCCATGTAGCTTGTGCCAGTTTCAAGCCCTCGGCCCCCCTGGTTCATGTAGGCATTTGATTAAAGCCCCAATTCACTTGGAAAATGATCTGGCAAAGATGTAATTTGGGAGTGAAATATATATCAGGAGTGAATGACATTGCTGGAGTTGGTGAAGGTTGTGCCAGTGGTTGATGACATAGCTCCCATACAATCCCCCCTATCTTGTCTCGGAATGGTCTTGTGCCAGTTTCAAGCCCTCGCCCCCCTGGCTCATGTAGGCATTTGATTAAAGCCCCAATTCACTTGGAAAATTATCATGCGAAGAAGTAGTCTGGTTAAAAATGCCTGTGGCACAGATATACACTTGTACGATGATGGGAAAATGAGATTGGCTTAAGTGTGTTCCCTTTTCATTTCTTTAGAAACGGGGAAAGCGATTTGCATGATCAGCTATTATATTGTGTATTGTGTGTCTAATGCAAATGTATGTTTATCTAATCCTTTATTATTGTGCTTTTCAAATTTGCCCCTCGGGCGTGTATTGCAGGAATTTGAGGGGTAGAAAATTATTTGCATTTAAAATGTAAATTTTTTACATTTCTTACTTCCACTGTACTCAGGAAATGGGTCCATCTGAGAATTTAAAGCAATAAAATCCATTTGCAAATGTAATTGCCTATTATTCAGGACTTTAAAGCTCCCTTGGGTTAAAATAAGATATAATACTGTCTCACTATTCAATGGTATCTATTGATAAAGAATTAAATATTCCAAATTCTTGCTCTCCTTTGATTTCCATTGTGGCATATATATATGACCAAAGTCGGAGGCTGATGAATGTTTTTATTTCAGAATTGTATTGATTGATTGTAAACGCACATTGTTCTTTCAATTTTAGTTTGATGCTGGCATATAGAGAAGCAACAAGATATAATAACGACTGTCAAGAAACAATGCTATAGAAGGGGATCATCAAAGATTCTTTGACATTGACATGTATTCATATTGGCAAGCTGATATTAAAAATAGATATTATCCATGATGTAAATGTCAAATCATAGCAGAAAGTATTGAATTTGATATGATATTGAAGAGATATTGAAGCGGTATCCAATAAATATCAGTTCAGCTAACTAGGCTTGGGTAATTGCCATTCTCTAATAGAGGCATTTGTAGATACAGATCTATAATACTCTGATACAGCGAAGGGATCGGTATGGTAACCTTCAATAATTGCATGGTTATTAGAAAGCTATTTACTCTATCAATTACTTAGCCTTTACTGCAAATACACTTGGTGTATTCATAGCTAGCTGAGCAGTGTGCAGTGCATTATTTAGTGCATTGTGTACTTGAATCATTGATCATGGGAACGTGGTGTCCCTTGAAGCTGAAACTCCATGGGAATTTCAATTTCCTTGACTTCACATTAGAAAGGTATTTCGTCATGTTCGTCATGTTATTTTGAATAATGGGTCATTCCATGTCAAATCACCCAAAAAAAGTGAACATTTTCATCGTACCCCCTTCAAAATTTGCTAATATTTGGTATGTATGATATTTCAACCTTTCAAAGCGCAAAGATTTAAGTTTTAGCCCAATCCGCCCAACGGTTTTGGCGCTATGGTCAATTCTTCGGGGGTAGTTTTTGTCAAAAATGGGCGTGGGCACCGTTTTTCAAATCGCCATTGTCCGTTAACCGTTGGGTCACGCTGGGGATGTTATATGCAATCCATTTATGCCATTTGTTTTCATGCATGAGTGAGTTTGGATACGATAACCTTTGACCTTAGGCTTCGACCTTCCGTTTCACCTCGTGGATCAAATAATCTTGAGAATTTTTTTGGCTTAAATCTTGCCTTGATATAATATCTACGAATTGGAGATGTATTATTTCTTGTTTTTTCTACAGCCTTGTTTTAAGTTTGCAAATTTCATGTAAAATTGAATTATTTTAGACCTACACCCATGTCCAAGAATTCTATAGGGGTGTATTGTATGAAAAAGACCTTTTCAAAGTCAGGATTAGAGCCTATTCACACTCTGGCTCACCACTGTTAAATAGACCTGCTAATCCCCATACAATAGCAATCCAGACAAATGACATTCTAATGATACCACATGTTTCCAACCTGACAATGGCCCTGTTGCAGAAAGAGATAAATCAATTGTGAGTCAGATCAAATGTTCTAAATGCACACATCTGATTGGTTGAAATGCAGAAAATGTCTCTCTCTGCAACAGGGCCTAGGTGGAGATCTTTTCTTGAATAAAATCTTTCAAGTTCAAGTTCAAATTGCAAACTTGTACATAAATTATGAAAGCAAATATCTACAGGTATCCCTTTTCAATGAATTTAATGTTTCTATGCATCAGAAATTCATGCAATATTAACATGATTTGCAATCTGTACAAATTCAAACCTGATTCTTTCCAACTATACCAAACACAAACAGTAACTACCCTCTAGACAACTGCTCATAATTTTATAACCAATGATTGTTTAAGATTTGATCTTACCACAATATTTCTACAGTTGTTTCGTACACTATGTGTGAAAATCAGAGATAGTCTCTTCATGCTATGAAAGAGCTTAGATTAAAGACAAATGACCTAATTTCAAAAGTCACAAGAACTTGCGCATGCCTGTCCATTTCTGTGAATCATCACATTTGCTTAATGCATTATTTATGGTTTGTGAAATTTCAAATTGCACTGTTTTTGTATTGCAATTAATGCATTTAAAAACAAGTGCCATTAAAAATCAAAATGAGTGGAATATCAAACAGCATTACTGTTGTGTTTGGTTTAGTTGGAAATAATCAGGGTTGAATGTTTACAATTGCAAATCATGTTACTATTGCATGAATTTCTGTTGCATAGAAACATTAAATTAATTGAAAAGGGATACCTGTAGATATTTACTTTCATAATTGATGTACAAGTTTGCAATAATTTGAACTTGAAAGATTTTATTCAAGAAAACATCTCCACCTAGGCCCTGTTGCAGATAGAGACATTTTCTGCGTTTCAACCAATCAGATTTGTGCATTTAGAACATTTGATCTGACTCACAATTGATTTATCTCTTTCTGCAACAGGGCCATTGTCAGGTTGGAAACATGTGGTATCATTAGAATGTCATTTGTCTGGATTGCTATTGTATGGGGATTAGCAGGTTTATTTAACAGTGGTGAGCCAGAGTCTGAATAGGCTCTAATCCTGACTTTGAAAAGGTCTTTTTCATACAATACACCCCTACAGAATTCTTGGACATGGGTGTAGGTCTAAAATAATTCAATTTGACATGAAATTTGCAAACTTAAAACAAGGCTGTAGAAAAAACAAGAAATAATACATCTCCAATTCTTTCATATGTTGTAGATATTATATCAAGCCAAGATTTAAGCCCAAAAAATTCTCAAGATTATTTTATCCACGAGGTGAAACGGAAGGTCGAAGCCTAAGGTCAAAGGTTATCGTATCCAAACTCACTCATGCATGAAAACAAATGGCATAAATGGATTGCATATAACATCCCCAGTCCAATGACACCATTAAAAAATAAATTGACCCAAGGGTTAACGGACAATGGCGATTTGAAAAACGGTGCCCACGCCCATTTTTGACAAAACTACCCCCGAAGAATCGACCATAGTGCCAAAACCGTTGGGCGGATTGGGATAAAACTTAAATATTTGCGCCTTGAAAGGTTGAAATATCATACATACCAAATATGAACAAATTTGAAGGGGGTACGATGAAATCCATTGGGTGATTTGACATGGAATGACCCTAATGTCATAATTTCACATGAATTGGAATTTTACTGAATCAAATTAGTAGAATGTGTCGCTTGTGTAGTCTGGAGGTGTTTTTTTTTTTTATAACTAAGCTACTTGATGGACTCATTTTTTTAATGCTGAACTTTTAGTTGGGAAAGCTGAGAAAAGAAAACATTTCAATAATCTAATACACATTTTTAAAATTTGATTATCATGTTTAGCTTTTTCTAACTGAAGTAATTTGTTGTTCAGGATGTTCCCCTGGTAATTAAAAGAAGTGTCTAATGTTTTGCTAGAGGGAAACTGCTTTCCTGATGGTTTACAACAGTACATGTACCTTTTTAACCAGGATAATAGTGAAAATGTAGATCTGCCCAAAGTTTCATTTCTCTATTCTTTATTTTATCTTGTATTTTGTTTCAAACTCTGAGGGTCTGTTCAGTATTTCAAGGTTGTATTATAAAAAAGAATGTATTTGTTTTAAAGAAAAACATCAACAGTTTTGTAGAAAAACATCAACAGTTTTGTAGAAGCTGACATCTTTTTGTTCATAATTTGTGAAAAAAAAATATCCTGAGTGGGTTGCTGGTAATTTCCGCTTGAGAATTTTAATAGCAATTCACGCTTGAGGGTTACATGTCTATGCAACGCATTGAATAGACACTGTTTTATTAAACCTGTTCCCTACTATCTTGTGCAATCTCCATAGAGTTAATACAGGACCCATTAGGTTCCTGTAGGCAATTTATTGGTTAATGTTTGTATGGGCATGTGTCTGATAGTGAGTGTTTGTGCATCTGGTTGTGTTTGTTTGTGTGTCTCGATGTGTGTTTTAATGTACATTATGTGTTTGTTTGGTTTATTGTTAATGTAAAACTTTCAAATGTAAATTTCCTGGAAGACATAGTTACTTGAATTTATTTGTTACATGAATCATATCAAACTAGCTGTACCCGCGGAAATCCGCGGGTTTTTGAAAGAGAAAGACGATGATGACATAACAACACTTTAAAACTTTACTAAATATCCCACGGTCATCATTTAAATAGTAAGACAAAATAGACTCGGGCGATTCAATCCCACCCCACAACCCGTCGGGGCCCCGTCCCACGATACATCCGACCAATGTATAACAAAATCATTATGGTTTAGTATCCACGCAAAGTTATTCAGTTATCCCCCCATATTTCATTATGATCCATAATTTGTTCCGCTCGTATTAAAATAGATACAATAATATATGTTCGTGTTCTTGCTAATAAAGAAGCTTCGCCGCTCCCCCCCCCCCCCCCCCCCCCGCGGCTCCAATTGCCTGTATGACAAATAACCCGTCGTGTCCCCTACACGTTTCATATCATAAACTAAGTTCTCCCGCGTATACCTTTGTTCATATTCTTGAAGATATTACCTCCCCCGTCCATTCTACCCCTACCCCCCCCCCCCCCCCCCCCCCACCCCCTAGCCGTCTCTTCTGGTACTGCATGGTAGCTTCGTGGCTGACTTAATACATCTTACCACAAGCTGGCGCAATTATAGTATCGTGTACGGTAGGGCGAATGAGATAGTGACCAGAGACGATGGTCAGCAGGTCAGTGAGCTATGCAAATAAACTACGGTTCGGTGGGGTAATTAGATGACTGCGCGACGTGTATACACGGCTGTACAGCCATTGCGCGTTGTATAACCGCAGCTAAATTGAAGTTGTCGCATTTTGTCGTCGATGCACTTACAAACACGATGCCAATCGGCAATAGCGATCATTACCATACCATCCGCGTAATATAAATATTGATATTTATCAAAACCTGGGTAGTTTCGCAATGTGTTATATCTAAAATGGTTTCTCGATATATTATTTGTTTTATCTACTCCAATTTATATTCTTACAAATACTTTTGCGGCGATAAATCGTTAGTCAATGCTCGGCGTCTTAAACGGGCAATTGACATTGCTGACTTTCCCTTTTCTTCGATCTGGACGACGACCACGGGGCGGGAGCGACTCGGGAATGCCTTATTGTCCTCCGCAAAACGTATATCCTTCGATCGCGACGGTCGGGAAGTCGCCGAATCCTCGGGGTGAAGATATCTCGAGTGGGAACCATTTTGGGGGGTTGAAACTTACCGTATTAATATAATAGATTCTTATACTTCATATGACTTCAGTTTCCTTGCAGTATGGTAACAAAGGAATGTAATTGAAATTATTATATTTAGTGCGCAATAATATGGAGTAGAATTTTGTTTTGGTCTAAGAATCAAAATGTATTCAGAAATTTAGAACTAGATACATGTCCCGCTCTTTTTTTGTTGCTACTTAAAATAATTTGTCTCTCAATTATTGGGTAATTGAGATTATGCCCCGAGATTTGCACAGAAGTTATACACTGCCATATCTGATCAAGTTCTTAAAGGTGCACCTGTAAAGTGTCTAACTCCACAAAAATTAATTTGAGCATCCACATTTCTCTTCTACCGTGTTGTTTGGCTTGTGGTTAGAGAAGTTTATAAATAAGGGTTAGATTTTTTCAAATGCCTCTTTAGTATGACGATATCTATCATTGATAATCATTCAGCTCAAGAGCGTTAATGAACGGTCATAAACCTCATAAGCGTCATACAGTAATTTGTTGTAAAATCTGACACATATTTTCGCTTTTTTAACCAGGAAAGCAGTGTTCTTTTTCAATGAAACTTTCACACATCATTCGGACACAGTGGTTTTGGTATAGGATTGAAGTCTCAAATGTCATTTTGGGCAATATCTGACACTTTACAGGTGCACCTTTAACCACCCCAGTCTTTCAAAGCACATAAATATCATGAAAGGCCCTTTAACCAGTGGTTGTGAAATCCATTCAACATGACATTGTTTTGACTGAATGTGTGTGTGTGTGCAGGAATAGCAGGATTAATTGGATTAAGTGCAGGTAATTATTTATAAAGCCATTTCCCTAATGGTCTGGACGATTAGATTAATGCTGCACAGGGGAGCACGCGCAGCATGCATTCATCTAGAAACAGTTGCGTAGCTGTGGGATGGGAGGGGGGGGGGGGCACGTTGCCGTCACAATAATTTTACAACAACATTTACAAATATAAAAGGGGAAAATCTTCTTCTTTTTTTAAGAAGAAAAAAGGGAAAAAAGACATACATAAGGTGTGCCCCCAATAAGTGATGTGCCCCCTGGGCCCCCCCCCCCCAAAAAAAAAAGCTGGTGTGCCCCATTAATCAGTTCAACCACACAACGCCTCCTGGAGTGTATGCACCATCAATTGTCAAAGTGCAACCTTATTATGAAGTGGATTTTGTCTTCTTTCCGGACTGATTTGCAAGGATCAGTGCTCTGCATAATTTCCCAGTTTATATTTCCGCAGATACAATGGTAAGTTACTAGTTCGATACATGTACAACTTGTCAATTCAAGCATTATGATATATGGGATTTTACATATCATCAGGTGAGAGCAAGAATGGGGTTGAGTTGATTTTTGGCTAAACTGAGTTACGCATACCATCTTGTAAGTCGGAACCTCCTCTTATTTTGGGGAAAATTATTAAAAGTATTAAAAAAGCTACAGTGTCACTGTGTTTCTACATGCTTTTGTAACTGTAAAGATGGTTATCTCCCAAGTGACTTAGCGCCCTTCTCTTTCTCAACTCATATATATTTATCAGTCCCGCATAATTTGATCATACATGTAATGTAAGCAGCTTTCATCTGCATAAGATATGAACATAGTATAGTATGTGCCTGTTTTTGTCTGCAGGAGGAATGTAATGTGCCTCAAAATGTATTTTTTCAGTGATGATAACTTTGCCATGCATTCTGCTTGATTATGATGTGCATAATGTAAATCATTGAAGAATGTGGTCCTGTACATGTATATCAATAACATTGAATTGTCTTATTTTCCCTTTTACTGTTTTTCTGCGTGTAGGAGGAATACTTGTAGTATGACCCATCATTGACGTAATCAATGACGATAACTTTGCATGCCATTTTAATCGCAAATAGACATACATTATAAGATATTTAAGAATGTTTTTCTGTAAATGAAGGTCATGATGGTCATTTAAGCACATTTACAACTGATGTGTCAAGTTACTCTTTTACCTGTTTCTGTCTGCAGGAGGAATGTAGTTTGCCCCATCATTGACGCAATCCGCGGTGATAACTTTGCCCTGCATTCTGGCTTGAATATGACGCACATGACGTGCATGTACAGTACATGTACAAATCATTAAAGAATGTCGTCCATATGAATGAAAGATGATTTCAATAAAACAAGCGTTTTATTTTCTTTTTTTCCTGTTTCTGCCTACAGGAGGAATGTAGTGTGCCCCATCATTGACGTAATCAGCGATGATAATTTCCCCCGTCATTCTGGCTTCATTTTGACATACCGTATCATTGTGTAAATCATCAAGGAATGTGAACCTGTGAATGAAATTTCAATAAACTTACTTTCTTTTTTTGTACCCTTTCCTGTCTGCAGTCGGAATGTAGTGTGCCCCATCATTGACGTAATCAGCGATGATAACTTTGCCTTCCACACCGGTTCGGACATGACGTACGGGGGCTTCAACTGGAAGCTGCAATTCCGATGGTACCCCGTCCCCCAGAGAGAAGTGGACAGGAGAGGAGGAGACAGAACTCTTCCATTGAGGTAAGTATTACTGATTGTTACTGATGAAGATGGGGGTGGCGGTGACAATAATGATGATGGTGGTGGTGGTGATATTCATGGTGATGATTATTACGTACGGGGGCTTCAACTGGAAGCTGCAATTCCGATGCTACCCCGTCCCCCAGAGAGAAGTGGATAGGAGAGGAGGAGACAGAACACTTCCTTTGACGTAAATTTTCAGCAATTGATGTGGATGGATGAAGAAGATGATGGTGGTGGTGGTTATGATCATGACATGAGTGATGATGATGAAGTTCATGGTCATACGATGATGTTTCATGGTCATACGATGAATATGATTATAAACATGATGATGGTGATGGTGATGGTGATGGTGATGGTGATGGTGATGGTGATGGTGATGGTGATGGTGATGGTGATGGTGATGGTGATGGTGATGGTGATGGTGATGGTGATGGAGATGGAGATGGAGATGGAGATGGAGATGGAGATGGAGATGGAGATGGTGATCGAGTTGGTGATGGTGATGTAATTGACAGCGAATGTGATGATGGCAATACTGGTGAAAAGGATGATGATGGTAACGATGTTGACATTGATTGTAATTATCTAAATGATTATGATAATGGGAGGGTTAGGTGGTGTTAAAAAAGATTATGGTAATGTAAAGGGAAGAATCCATGGCAAATGTACAGTGAACTCGTATTATTCAAAAGTCGTATCAACTAGGGTCGTACAAAGTAGAATATTGACTTTGAGTCTTCAAATATTTCTTCAAGTAGCTGTTTGGCCTAGCTTGCATTTCTGCAGATATAAATGTAGAACATATTTATTTATTTAGGATTTCTGAGAATGTCTGCAGCTATAGATACACAACGCTTTGCTAAATGGCCAGATAAGGTTTGCACTATAAAGCCCAGTCACATATCACCAAATAATGCCCGACGGAGAGTACAATTTTCAATCTGTTCGACTTTGTTTGTATGCGTTTCTAGTCTGTTCCTTGTCACGCAATGTACATTGTTCTATCCAGCGGAATATTTTGTACATGAAGCAATGGAGATGACTTTCACCACTGGCAAATGTTCCAATTGTCGAGTATCAGTTTACGTTATCCGTTGATATGTGACCAGGCCTTTAGATCTAAATGTTTCTTGCGCATGTATGTTACCACTAATAGCCTCACACGTCAACAGGACTACATTCAGCTTCCCACATCAAATCCACCTTTCTGCGACAACTGGGATCACCCAGATTTATCTAGAATAAACATTTAGCCCACTTCTTTAGGTAAATGACAGTGGTGTAGCTTGGTCGGACTGATCGGGGGGGGGGGGGGGGGGACCTTATGTATTTCTTCATTTTTTCCGGAAAAATTCCACTTTTGTTTTGTATTTCCCCCAAAAAATTTGTTGGGGCACAGGCCCCCACGACCCACCCCACCTTATGTATTTTATTATTTTTTTTCCGAAAAATTTCCGCTTATGTTTTTTTATTGTTTTTTTCCCCCCAAATTTGTTTGGGATACAGCCCCCACACCCCACCCCATCCGTCCACATACATGTACATGCTCTTATTCTTACGTCCATGTTATACGTTTGTAGTCAAGTCCAATGTAAAAGTGTTCCCTCAACTCCTGCATCTAGGAAATTTGTATCTCTATCTAAATCCCAGGAGGAAAAAAAAACACCTTGTTTTTCAAAGATCTCGGTAAAATTATTGGAAAAATATGCATTGGGGATACATTCACTGTCAATAAATCTATATTTTTTTATGCCTCCGCCAACGAAGTGGCCGGAGGCATTATGTTTTCGGGTTGTCCGTCCGTCCGTCCGTCCGTCCGTACGTACGTCCCGTTTTCGTTCTCGCGATATCTCAAGAACTAGTGGACGGATCAATTTCAAACTTGGTATGAGTGTACATATTGGGGTGACAATGATCTGATTAGATTTTAGGGGTCATGAGGTCAAAGGTCAAGGTCACAGGACTCAATATATATGCAAAAATGCCTCGTTCTCGCGATATCTCAAGAACTGGTTGATGGATCAAATTCAAACTTGGTGTTAGTGTAGATCTTGGGGTGGCAATGATCTGATCAGATTTTGGGGTTCATGAGGTCAAAGGTCAAGGTCACAGGACTCAATGTATGTGCAAAAATGCCTCGTTCTTGCGATATCTCAAGAACCAGTTGACGGATCAATTTCAAACTTGGTATGAGTGTACATATCGGGGTGCCACTGATCTGAGTAGATTTGAGGGGTCATGAGGTCAAAGGTCAAGGTCACAGGACTCAATATGTATGCGAAAATGGCTTGTAATGGCAAAGTTTCAAGAACTGAATGTCAGATTTCAATCAAACTCGGTACCTGAATGTATCATAAAGAGTCAACGTAGCCATAAAATGTTGGGGTCATGAGGTTGAGGTCAAGGTCACGGGACTCATTATACATGTGCATGCAAAAAAGCTTGTAATGCCAAAATCTCAAGAACTAAATGTCAGATTTCAATCAAACTTGGAACCTGACTGTTTTTTAGGGAGCCATCAAAGATTGGGGTCATATGGTCAAGGTCACAGGACTCAAAATTATATGAAAAATATTTAAAAAAATTAAATCAGTGCATGTTAATTTGGGCTTGATATTAAAATCGCGTGATAGCGGAGGCATAATTTTCGATTGCGCGCAATCGAAGATCCATCTAGTTCCTTCTTATTCTTAATGTTGCATATTATAGTTGTGTATTTGGGGAAATTTGCATCAGTATCTACATGTAACATGATATGGGGGGAACTCCATTTTGTTTTTCTTCAACATTTTGTATCTGAGATTTTGTATACTTTCACTTTACCCTAGACCATAAGTACCTGTACATGTCATCAGTGAGAGCGATAAGGGCATAAAGTCATTTTTTGGCTAAATTCATCTGGTAGATGAGAGCCTTGTCTAGATGTGTTACCAAACTTTCAGATAATAACTATTTCTTATTGTTGAAATATTCATAAAAACTTCAAGATAGCTACAGTCGCTTTCTAAAGGGCTTCAAAACTTTAAACATGATTACCTCGGAAGTATTAAAAAGTGACTTAGCGCCCTTCTCTTTCTCAACCGATGATGTATCTCCTTTCAGTTGTCCATCTACATGTAGGCAATTTTTCATCCACAGTAGACTGTCTTTAGAAAGCCAGGGGGAAATCCCATTTTTTCCACAACATAGTCATTACCGGACAGGAAATATGGGGGGATTAGAGACATCATGTATATTTATATGGGGATTTGTATTGTAAGACTTTATAATTATGCAATGCATGAGATGTCAGCATCACCACAAAAAAAATATGATTTACATATCATCGTCAACAACCTGAGGCAAATATCCCATTTTTTTTGCATTTTTTTGATGTTGTGGTGATAAGCGTTAGATGCGTTATGTTTGCAAGTTGAGTTGTGAAGAGAAATAGAAAGTTGTTGTGGGAAAGGGGATGAAGAGGGGATGAGGAGGAAGTAAGATCTTTAGAAGATGGATTTTAAATTTTAAAAAGAGGGAGAGGGAAGGGATGAGGGTGTGGGAAGAGAAGGGGGAATGGTAGAGGAAAGAGAGAGAGAGAGAGAAAAGGATAAGTGGGAAAAATGAAAGAAGAAGAAGAGGGATGAAGAAGGAAGGAAGATCTTTAAAAGATAAATATAACATTTACAAATTGGGGTGGGGGATGAGGGTGTTAGAGAAGGGGGAATGGTAGAGGAAAGAGAGGAAAGAAATAAAAAAGTTAAAGTGAGAAAAGTGGAAGAAGAAGGGATGAGAAATGAAGTAAGATCTTTAGAAGAGAGATATACAACTTTAAAATGGGGGAAAGGGATGAGGGTCGTGGAAGAGAAGGGTGAATGGTAAAAGAAAG
Organism: Echinarachnius parma; assembly: GCA_037951105.1. Taxonomy (NCBI): domain Eukaryota; kingdom Metazoa; phylum Echinodermata; class Echinoidea; order Clypeasteroida; family Echinarachniidae; genus Echinarachnius; species Echinarachnius parma. The sequence goes on along the minus strand of JBAMJV010004027.1, from coordinate 15,030 downwards.
AGGAGATAAAGAAAAAGGCGAAGTTGGAAAAGAAGACGAAGGGATGAGAAATGAAGTAAGATCTTTAGAAGAGATATACAATTTTAAAATGGGGGAAAGGGATGAGGGTGTGGGGTGATAAGGGAGAATGGTTGAGGAAAGAGAGGAGAGAAAGAAAAAGTTAAAGTTGGAAAAGTGGAAGAGTTGCTGAATGAAGATATTTAGATGAGAGACAGAAAGTTTAAAAGTGGGGGAAAGGGGATTGGAGAGAGAGAACTTTTTTGAGAGAATGTCATTGGAAGAGGAAAGAAGGGAGGGTTGAAGAATGGAAATGGAAAGCAGGGAGAGAAATGCCATATTTTCCACAGGTTAGTCATAATCAGACAGGAAATATTGGGATTATGAGAAAATATGGGGATTCATCTTAGAAGACTTCATGTTTAATGCATGAGATGTCAGTATCACCACAGACACACTGTAAACATCATTGGCACAACCCTAGGCAAATATTCCATTTTTCTTGCATTTCTTATTTAATGCGAGATGCTAGCACCTTGAGGTGTGAAGTGAAAGAGAAAGTTAAAGTGGGAAAAGGGGAAGAAGAAGAGGAAAAGAAGACGGAAGGAATATTATAATTTCTCAATTTGAACTTCATTTACCGAAAAAGCATAACTAATAATGCCCAATGGTTGAAAATCAATCAAATATATGTAAAGTATTGGCTGAGATATGACCATCCGAATAAATAGATTTCAATAGGAAATCAATCTGTTAATTTGCTCTGGTTCGTAACATTATGAACCAGAGCAAAATAACAGTGATTTCCTATTAAAAATAAATTCATTCGGTTGGGCATATCTCAGCCAATACTTAACATATTTGATTTATTTTCAACATAAGTTCAAATTTGGAAATTATAAAGATAGGTTTTTGATGACCTCACACTTGACAACTCTTTAGGCAGTGCTCTAAATTGGCACAAGCCTGCTGGCCTGGAGCCACTTATAATGAGATTCAGGCCACTAAGGTTCATTGATGCTTAAATTCACTGGCTCAAATGGGCAACCAACTATAACATAATTTGTTATGTTTTCCTTTGTTTTGGGCCAGCAGATGTATGGTTTGGGCTACTTGACTTCGACAAATCTTGTTTTTACTTGCCTAACTGGGCCATAAGGCAAATAAGTTCATTTCTAGCAATATAGCGATATGCACTTGCATCAAAGTATGTACTTGTATACAGTACCGTATTTGTCGGTGTATTAACCGCTCCGGTGTATTACCCGCACCCCTAAAAAAAAAAAAAAAAAAAATCAATACGGTCGTGTATTAACCGCACTCCTTTTTTAAATTTATTTTTAAAAAAAAAGGTGCGGTTAATACACCAGCAAATACGTTATGTTCATATGTGCTCTGCATTATTAAAACCAAAGTGATATCTTTGCTATCATTATCTCTTTGGATGTGGATGAGTATTATCATGAATTTTTTATGTGTTCTTGGTAAGTAATCCTTCTTGACATTCACGGCCTTGTAGAAATGGCAACCTTGGGGGTTGGGAGATGTTCTTCATTCTCATTTTGGTTACATCTCTCTTTGTTGCTTGATTTATTACTTGATCTTTGGTTAGAGACATTGCTTCATTAAATTTTCATGCGGTATGGTGACTAATTCTTGTGCATTTGATGTGAATTGCACATATAATAGTAATAATGATAGGGATGGGATGCGACGCGAGCGTCGAAAGTCGGAACGTCCGCGAAGTAAGTAGCCATTATTATTATGGTTATTATTAAATAAGTGTTACATTGTGTTTTGCTCTACGTACTTTTACATGTGCAATATGCATCTTGCTTATTATTTTTCCAATGGTGAAGAAAGCGTGATAAGTAACCTTGAGGGAATAGTTTTTTTTTCGTTTTTTTTTGCAAGAAAACAAATTCACTTTACTTGAAGTGAGATAACATTTTGCCAGAATATGAAGTGACCTTTTGTATGTGAAACTGTATCAAAATCCTGGGGTAAGGGGGGGGGGGGGGGGGAGGGCAAAGGTGGGGAGTTGCAGACCCCTGTACCCCCCAGCCATCTATATGCCTATAATCAACGCTCGAAATTAGCACAGGCCCGATGGCCCGGGGCCACCAAAAATCTCTGTCGGGCCACCAAAAAATCATAATTGCTCTATTTTAGTGGCCCGATTGGGCCAGTAAGATTTCCAAATGTAAATCTGAAAATTTGACATTTCAAACATCGCCAAAACCAGGCATAAAAAACAAAGGAAATCAGTGGAAAAAATCAACAAAATAGCGAGCGCAAATCTGCTAAGGGCGATAATCTGGAGAAATGTGCGTGATTAGACAGAAAAATTCATCTCGTTCTGGAGGTGCCTATGAAAATTATGACGTCTTGGGGAGACAAACAACAGAGAGAAAGACTGATTTACCCGTCTACTACTAGTGCATACAAGTAGAACTAGAAGTGTACACACATGCTGGTACATTGTACTGGCCCCATGTATTATAAATGGGGACGGTATGTACATCAGCTTAATACAGCAATTCGCATAGCCACACACAGTCTAGTCAACTCTGCAACTATGCTTTGACTTGTCTTCAATTCAGTCCAATTTGCGCAAATTCGTTTGGGCAAGAAAGCCAGAAAGGCCTTATTATCTTTCAAAGCATCACATAATTTGAAAGAACTTCAAATATAGGACTCATAATAAGGTAGTACAGATTTTGTTTTATCTAGTTTTGTACTTTTGTAGATGTTTCATGCCAATTTTGTGAGAGTTCCAGTTCAGTCCCATGCATGTTGTTTTGTGTATAATTTCAACTTTCAACTTGTAAGTTGACAAAATCGCACAGAGAAAGGGCTGAAATTGTAACATTTCATCACTCCAAAATTACCTTTTACTGATTCAATGTTGGGTTTATATATTCCTTTACGGATTTTTGATCAGGGTGGTGATTTTAGATGTTATTTTCATTAATTAATTCTTATGAAAAGCTAAGATTACCGGTCACTGTTTTCTTTTGTTTTTCCTTGTTTTTTCGGGCCACCAAATTTCTGTTTCGGGCCACCAATATTGGATAAATACCAATTCTACTTGCCCGATCGGGCCACCAGCAAAAAAAGTTAATTTCGAGCGTTGCTATAATGCATATAATGACCCTGCTTCTGAATAAGTTTAATAATGTGTGATAAGGATCTAGGAGACCAGGGAGTCACAGCTGGCCAATGACCCGAGACGTGTCCGTCCACTGTGAAACCAATCAAGCCATGTCAGGTGGTCATTAATTAGACACTTTATTGCATTCTAATAAGTTATAAAGCTTCAGGGAAGGAGAAGGGGTTTTATAGGGGAACGTTGCCTCCCATATATGAGAAGTGTATGCCCCATGCCTTCAACCCCCCCTTTCCACTACAGTGGTTTAACACTAGCACATGCCTGATGGCCCTGGGCCAGTAAAACTGTATAAAAATCAAATTTGATTCTAGTCCAAATGGTCAACTAGATTGTCTTACTAGCTGTGTCCACACGATCAGCTTAAACTTCAAGTTATCTTGTAGTTATCTTGTAGTTTGCAAACTTTAAGATATCTTGAAGTTATCTTGTAGTTTGCTGTGTCCACACGGTCAAAAACTAGACTGCGCGCTTATCACACTCATAAACTTGTGGTTTGCAAACTTCGCAATGGCAGTCGAGGCGCACACGCTCAACTCAATCTCGTCACACAACTGTATACTAAGAACATCAGTCTGTCTCAGAAGTGGTGAGTGAAACAACAAACGAGGAGAAGCACTGATTTAACGGTCTAAGACTTACAATGAAGTCTCAATGCGCATACATATATAAAAGAAGAGAGAGAGAGAAATAGAAGAGTATTTGAGCAAATAATAAATTATTAAAACTTACAATTCATTAACAAAGAGAAAGGAACTAACTCGAAATTGTTAAATGTTGAATTCTCATTTTGTATTTAGTATGTTCATATCTTCACCAGATGACTTGTGCAATATGACAAATGACAAATCATTCAGACAGAAATAAAAAAGCAGACCATTCATTCTTAAAGGGATCTTGTAACATTGTCCAAATTCACAAAACCTGTATGTAGAACTCTCATGTTGTTGTATTTATATTACCATTGGAAGCATGGAACATGTTTTAGTTTTTTGAATTTCCCTTTTGTTAGAAAGATACTTATGTTTGCAGTGTTGAGATTTTTAACTATCCACTGGATAGCCATAACTGTGTACAAATACAGTGCAATGAGTTAGCAGACATCACTTTGTATTTTTACTCATTACTACGTTAGGCCATATTACATCCATTTTATGAAACATTTTCACACAAAACTCAGAGGGCATATCAGATCACAAAACTACACATAATGCCCACCAGTCATCACTTCCTGCACATGCCAACAAAGTTACTAGATCCCATTAAATAAAATCCTGTAATATACGTACCATGTAAATATGGTTATCAATTTAAATTTTGAAGGAAAGAAACATTATAATCAGAGGTATGATAATTCTGCTAATCTGAAAATGGGGATGGAACATTCAAAATACAAAATTATATTTAAACAGTTCATTTTACTTACATTTATAAATATCACAAACATAAAAAGAAAAATTATACAGGAGAAACAAGAAAAGGGGAAAATAAGCAGTGATTCATCTTCAATAATGCTCCTCCTAATTTCATATGACTAATTCTGTAACTCTACTAATTCTTCTGTTTCTTTGCATTCTTTTTTTATTTCAGCAGTTTCTGCTGATATTAATTTAGTCTATTTTGTTACCACAATAATATTAAACACAAATCCATGGCCTACAGGAACATGGTGGAATTTTTTTTCTCTATATACATGTAAGATCAATTACATGACATCATCTCGGAAGAAACGGGAATACAAACAATTCCTCCATTTTTGTGAATGATTAAAACTTGTATAGACTGCGCAAGCAATATATGGAGTATTGATTTTTATCGCATCTAGCAGATTCCCGAGTAATTGGCAAAAATGGCAAGCGAGCTGTCATTAAATAAATTTGCGCAGGGTGTCCCTCGTGAAAAATCAACGTGGGAAGCGTTTTAATAGCTCTGTTCAGCTGCGGAATTTAAGCGTCGTAGGAGATATATATTCATCTCGTTTCGTCTCTAATTGCCCATGACCAGTCATACATATTTTTTTCTCTACCCCCTCCCCCCCCTTCCCTTTAGTGCTCTGCCGATTGCAGTGTATATTGTGGGCAGGTGAGAGTGAGAAGGGCTTGAGTCCATATTTGCTTAATTGAGTTGTGCATACCGTCTTGTAGGTCTGAACCTTCTCTACAACTATGTGATGCAACATTTTCAGATAGTGATTGTTTAATGATTGTTTCTAATTTGGGGAATATTTATCAACAAATAATGGACATATCAGATCACAACAATACACAATGTATCAACCAAATCATCACTTTTTGCACATCTGTCAAAAAGTTACTAGATCCCTTTAACTACACAAAACCAATAGCTACACAAGTATGTGCATTAACATAAACGTTATTTTATGTAAAAGTAATACTAGATGGACAGAAAATGATGTTTGGATTTGTCAAGTGGAGATTACCTTATAATAAAAGGTTAACATTATTGAAAGATATAGAAAAAAGTCTTCGTACTTCTGATCCATTAACTAAAATTACTTAAATGCAACCCAAATCGCTTGGAGCTTCACACTTCTCTTGTACCTTGTTGTTTGGCTTATGACCTAACAGAATAATGAAATGGGTTTTGATTATGGATATATTTAAGATGGAATTTAAAACACTTTCAACCATAGGCAAGAGAATCCAAATTCAGATATATGCAATCATCCATAGTACTATACTTATCCGAATTTGAATGATTCACCCGAATGATCAGGATAAAATCAGACATTGATTTTCTCTGTTTTCACTAGGTAAGCATTATTCTTTTTCTACAAAAGTCTCACTTATCATTCTCAAGAGTCTTACAATGAAATTGGTATATGATTGCAAGTCTCAAATATTACTTTTGAGAAAAAAATTTGAGTTACATGTAATGGATCACTTTTAATGAGGAGGTGATTGCTATCAATGATCGTGTGGGAGGAAGATGATCATATCATTTGAAGTTTTTTTAATGGATTTGTAAATGCCCTCATATCGTTGGTTGAATAGGTGAAAGGCTCTAAGTTACGTTTTGTTTTTCTGAGATAATATATCTACCAGTTTAGAGCTCTACAGTATGTAGAAACCAAATTTAGCATTCTTTTTTTACATTTTTATATTTTCCAAATTAAACAACATTTTAATTTGCCATAACATGTATACAGAAGGTTTCAAAGGTACCAATATTGAAGATGGTATGCAGTTCTAACTCGATTTAGCCAAAATCGACTTTACGCCCTTCTCACTTTCACTGACCATACTTTATGTACTTTTAAATCACAAATACATGTAGATGTGAGTGTTGATACCCTAAAACTATGTAGTGGGTGTTTTTGTTTAGGTCATTATTTTTGTTGATTGCCATGAAGTAATTTTAAATGTATAGATCTGTAATAATCTTCAGGGGGTGTTTCACAAACTTAACTCGAAGTTGGACCTAGCAATTATGGAAAGCCATTAATTTATGAAGGAGGCTGCTTCATCATCATCAGAAGACAACTAATAAGAACTGAATGATAAAAAGAAGTAGAATGATAAATGAATGGCGTTAGTTGCTGTAAAATGTCAGCTTTCTACCCTCTTTTAATGTTAAATACACGGTTAGTCATCCTGTAAGTAGTCAATGGAAGAAGGCATATTTTCTATGAAGTGGAAACAAGATAAATTGTCTGTTTAAATGATGAAAGCCAAAGTGAAATAGATTGTAAAATGTCATTTTAAAGGTCATGTTTATAAATGACCAAATATAGAATGAGAAATGCAACCATTTGACACCATTTGTTTGGTCTTGTTTTGGTTTTCTCTCTCTTCAATCTTTGTTTGGTAAAAAGATGTGTGGAATTCTTGCAAAATCTGGCTTTTGTTGGGATCACATGTTTTGCAGAAATGTTCAGTTTCTCACATCAGTTAAAATTGAAGTGACCATGAAAATACCAAATATTGTTATAATTTTCATGATGCGTTTTGTATCACATGAAAGTTTATGATGAGTTCTTCCAGTATAAAAAATGAAGAAAAAATACTGCTAAAAACTGCTTTTCTACTGGAAAAAAATTGCCAGTGTTATAACATGAGGGTCAGTAGCAGTCTAGCTTTCAATGCTAGTAGGATTTATGTCAGGGCAAAAGTAAATAAAACAATCTCAATGTTAATTTGTGGATATGAGGCTGATTTTGCCAGAGAATCAGATGGTCAGATATAAACGAGACATTAACTGCCATTAGCGCGGTAATCTAATCACACATCAGTCAAAATTAAAGTGACCATAAAAATACAAAATATTGTAATTTACAAGAGCTTGTACCAAAATTTAATGAAAGCTTATTTGTTCAATTGGTATAAATCTCAATTTAGATTTGTGCGTATAAGAGCCTAATTTTGCTAGAGCCGGTCACATTTCAACGAGACTTTAATCACCATTAGTGCTGTAATGTGTGTATACATTATATATACCTCAGGGTAGATTGAAGTGTGAGTTGAAGGTCTGTACTACATGTAGGTCAGATACATGTAGGTACCCGGATATTTGATGCAAACCTCTCAAGCTAAAAGCATGAACCTGGTACATGTAGGTCATTTAAGGTTATTCTTGGCTGTTACAGGGGGCCTAATAATAAGAATTCACATTAGAATGCAGAGAATAGGGGATAAAAGCCTAATTACATGTAGAATATGCAGGGCTCGACACTAGCACTTGCCCTGTTGCCCGGGGCAAGTAAAAATTGATGCTGGGCAAGTAAACTTTTATAAATGGTCTAATTTAGTTGCTGGTTCAGGCAATTACCGTATTTGCTGGTGTATTAACCGCACCTTTAAAAAAAAAAAAAAAAAAAAAAAGGGGTGCGGTTAATACACGACCGTATTAACCTCACTTTTTTTTTTTTTTTTTTTTTTAAATATTTTTTTTAGGAGGTGCGGTTAATACACCGGAGCGGTTAATACACCGACAAATACGGTACAATTTCTGTTTATAACTACAAGAGAAAAAATGTAAATTTTCCTTCTGTGTATTCTTATCTCATCTAAACTGGGTTCCAAAAGAAACTTATCACTTCTTCAGAGCGACACACATTAAAATCCAAAGCATAACAATCAATCATAATTGGGCGTATACCGCCGTATATTACAGGGTAGGAAATATACAGGGGCTGAGGGTGATTTTTGCCCCCTAATTTTCAAAATAGCCCCCTAAATTTAGTAGCTAGCCCCTAAAATTACCATAGGGTGTTATGTTAAATAATTTGTGATAGATTGAAAAAGTAGCCCCCTAGAATAAAAAATTAATTCCTGCATTGGTATATTAGCTATAATACCCCTTAGCAAGCTCATCTAAAAAAAAAATTGGTTTGCTTTAGTTAACAAAGAATAAAATAAGGTGAAATCGCAAGAGGTCATTTTAAAAAAATCACAGAAACTGCTCGCCTTCCGGGCACAGAGCTCGGTACAGACAATAGCCAGTCTAGTGGTTACATAACCCGCTTTGAAGTTGAATGAATAGCTATTGAAAGTTCTGAATAGACCGCCTTTCGTGGATGTTCGCAGCGAGCAGTTTCTGTGATTTTTGAAAAGTGATCTGTAGTGATTCCATCAAATTTTTCTCACTTTTGGTAAAAGCAAACTTTTAATTTTTAGGATCTGTGTCTAAATATGATTCAATTTGATGCTGTGAGCGTCGCTCTGAAAAACTGATAAGTTTCTTTTGGAGCCCAGTTTATAAACAGGAGAGAAATCTGCCAAGCAGATCAAGCTACTGTACCTAGCAGGCTAGCACAATAAATTCTCTCTTTTTTCACATATTATTGTTTTTTGAGGGCAAGTAAATTTCCATTCGGGCAATTTAAATTCGAAAAATTCATGATTTTACTTGCCCAATGGGGCAAGTAGAAGAAAAAAAGATAGTGTGGAGGGCATATGACTCATTTTTTTTAGTTTGAGAATTGTAAATAGACTGAGTGTGAGTGCGTGTGCGTATGTGTGTTTGTTTGCATGTGTGTGTGTCATAAAGGGTGAGGTGCCAAATTTACGGGAAAAAAACATTAATTTTTATGCCTCCACCAACGTAGTGGCCGGAGGCATTATGTTTTCGGGTTGTCCGTCCGTCCGTCCGTACGTACGTCCCGTTTTCGTTCTCGCGATATCTCAAGAACCGGTTGACTGATTGATTTCAAACTTTGTATGAGTGTACATATTGGGGTGACAATGATCTGATTAGATTTTAGGGGTCATGAGGTCAAAGGTCAAGGTCACAGGACTCAATATATATGCAAAAATGCCTCGTTCTCGCGATTTCTCAAGAACCGATTGACGGATCAATTTCAAACTTGGCTTGAGTGTACATATTGGGGTGACAATGATCTGATTAGATTTTGGGGTTCATGAGGTCAAAGGTCAAGGTCACAGGACTCAATATATGTGCAAAAATGCTTTTTTCTCATGATATCTCAAGAACCGGTTAACAGATCAATTTCAAACTTGGTATGAGTGTACATATTGGGGTGGCAATGATCTGCTTAGATTTTGGGTTCATGAGGTCAAAGGTCAAGGTCACAGTACTTGGTATATACTGTGCAAAAATGCCTCGTTCTCGCGATATCTCAAGAACTGGTTGACGGATCAATTTCAAACTTAGTATGAGTGTACACAGCGGGGTGGCAATGATCAGATTATATTTTTGGGGGGTCATGAGGTCAAAGGTCAAGGTCGCAGGGCTCAATATATATGCAAAAATTTCAAGAACTGAATGTCGGATTTCAATCTAAATTGGTACCTGAATGTTTCTTTGGGAGCCAATGTAGCCATCAAAGTTTGGGGTCATATGGTCAAGGTCACGGGTCGAAATATATGAAAAAACAAAAAATTTAATTCAGTGCACGTTAATTTGGGCTTGATATTGAAATCGCGTGATAGCGGAGGCATAATTTTCAACTGCGCGCAGTCGAAGATCCATCTAGTTTATTTTATTATGTCTTTTTATCTTACATCTGATTACATACCTGTATGTACGTATGAGGCCTGACATGAAAAAAAGATTTTCTCATGTAGTAAATTTGGGAATTTAGAAAATTTGCCTGATTGGGCCATCAAAATAGGGGCTTTCCTAAATATACAAATGTATGTGCTTGTCCGATATCTAATTTACTTGCTCTGGGCCAGGGAGCCAGTGTAAGTGTCTAGTACTGGCTAAATTACAAACTACATTTCTAACCTAATTACAAGGTCCCTCCTTTCTCTTGCTCCACATACAGTCGATGGTGACACCCCATCAAAAATTATCAAATTTTCTTTGGTCTTCAGAGATGAAATTTCATCTCGTAATCACGTTAAGTGTGTCACGGCTTTGTGACCACTGCCTTCTGTTGGGGTTAAATTTCAGGCCTTTTTTTTCCTTTCTCTTCATGAATCATCTTCTTTTCTTTCTTTTTTAAAATGAGTTGAAATTTCATCCAGTAACCCGTCTGACTGTATCTTGACTTTCTGACCATTAACTTTTGTTCTTGTATATATATATCTGAGTAATCTGAGTAGATCTTGGATAGCTTCTAAGATCTGAAGTGTAATCTGACCATCGTTGGCTCAGCCACCAGGGTAGGACATACACGAGGGCTGAGGCCGGTTTTGCCCCCCCTGAAATCGGTAGATAGCCCCTAAAATTACCATCTATAGGGTATTATGTGAAACATTTTGTGATATCAATCAGATTGAAAAAGTAGCCCCCTAAAATTAAAGATTATTTTAAAGCATGTCAGCCACTGCCCATGCAAGAGATGGACTGTTCAGGGCATATAAGCCATCTCACCAGCTACCACAATTAGCTCTTGGTCACCAGCATTCAATTGATGCTTAAAGGGATCTAGTAACATTGTCCAAATCCACAAAACTTACTTTAAAAGAACTCTAGTGGGTCTCTCATGACTTGTTGTATTCGTATTACCAAAATAAGTATGGAACGCCTCAGGAGGCATGATTAAGTAAATCTTGAAAATGAATAACTCTCCCAACTATAGAACTATAGATAGGTTGGAATTCAGAAAGAATATCCACATAACTTTTTGCCGTTAGATAGGTAAGAAAGGATACTGTGAAGGAAATATCGTCCAACGGGCATGTAATCTAAAGCCCGGATCAATAATTCCACGACTGACCTGGCTATGGCCTGCATTACCATTCCAATCAATACCAGAAATCAAATAATTCACTGGCAACTGATCTCTTGCTCGTCTCCGTTTGGTCACATATTGAAAAATGCATGCATACTCTGTAGTGAGATGTAGTTTTTGTTGTTGTAGTTGCTCAAACCAGGGGGGAAATCTTTACTGTTTAATTAATCAGCTATCTTTGTTATGTGTGTGTGTGTGAGTGTTCATGCATGCATGCTTGTGTGAGTGTGAATTAATGCGTGCTTGTGTGAGTTCTTGAAGAAGCTGTTTGATTTTGGTAGAACATGTAATAGCAGCCCAACTTATTTTGGGACCAGTCCTGAATGGGTCAATCTCTCATCCCTTGACAAATAATAAAACTGAGAGATAGTACACTAATGATTTGTTGTTGATGTCCTTTGCACTGTTTAAATGCTCAAAATTTCTTTTAAATTAATAACTTATAAGAAAATAAAACAGAAATTTCCTTCAAATTGAAAGTTAACAATTTGTATCTCTTTTCTCTTTTCTTTTCTTCATCATATAGATCACCAACCATGGCGGGTGGACTGTTCTCGATTGACAGAAGTTACTTTGAGGAGATAGGGACCTACGATGCAGGAATGGACGTCTGGGGCGGAGAAAACCTGGAAATTTCATTTAGGGTGAGAAATCAAGGATATATAAATAACTGGGGAAACCAAATTTGTCTTGCTTATTTTCATTTATATCATAAATTTCTGGTCAAGTTTCCCTATGTTTGAAATGTATCAATAACTTTAAATTGCTGATCAGTATTAATAATGATAATTGTTTGAAGCAGTAAAAAGAAGAAGTAAAAAAAAGGGGGGAGTCTCTATGAAATGCAAGATTAAAAAACTGCAATCCGTAAGTCGGTAGGCGGATAGAACAGTTTTTAATCACATCGATTCTGTTGTCTTTAATTAACAGAAGGGAAAAAAGTGTGTGTGATATTTTTAATTAATCTCATTGCCATACAGTATAAGTTTGGAAACATAGGCTGCATTCCATAAGAACTAGGTCGGATAGAACAATCACATCTGTTCTGTTATGTTAAGAGGAGGGAAAATGTGTGTGAGGTATCTTTAAATAAACCTGTCGCCATGCTATACAAGATTGGAAAGAAAAGGCCGCAATCCATTTTAAGAATAAAATCACGGTCCAGCATTTTATAACTTTGAGTTCAGTATAACTCCACGAAAAGGCTGTTTTAGGCGCTAGTTTTTTCAGGCAAGCTTTTCTTTCCTATAAGAACTATTATAATTTGGCTTGCAAAAGGTGGGCAGGATCTTTAAAAAGAATCCTGTCGCCATGCAGTACAAGATAGGAAACATAGTCCGCGATCCATAAGCAAGTAGGCCGGATGGAACAGTATTGAATCGCATCGATTCTGTTTCTCATCAATACGAACACTCAGACACATACGAAAAAGGATTAGCGTGGTATCTTATCCCATTGATTTTGTCTCGCTTTTAAAGAAAACCCAGAGAAACAAGCATAATGTGTCTCAAGTTCTGCATCATGTTTATTTGAGAGGCGCTACTGTAGAGTACAGTGTACATGCTGCATTAAAGGAGGATGGTGCTGCTCTCTGCTTCCCCAGAAGGCCCCCTACATTAGACAATGCAGTTCCTTTAATATGCTGTGTTTTCTCCTTCATAGGTTGGTAGATAATGGAATTCGGGCTACTCTCTTGTCTTGATTTATTGAAATGACGATATTCTTTATGAGGATTGTCAGAATTTGAATACCTTTTTACAATAATGTGATATTTATGTACCGTTTTGATAATTGCCAAAGTTTGAACACCCTTTTTCAACAAGGGTTATGCAACATACACTAAAAACCTTGCTCTTGGTTTAAGTGGAAACCCCTCTATACCTGTATAACCATTAGAGTGTACCTTGTATGTGGTGCAAATTGACACTTAAAGTGGATTACATGTATGGAATGGCCTAGGCCCACTCCTTCCGTTTCCTATCCGACCAAGATGTGGCGAAGCGTTCAGTATCTAGCACATATTGAAGTTCCATGACATTTCGTTTCACGAGAAACGGAGCCGAATTAAAAGTATCCCACTAGTCCATTCTGAACTTGGTCCGCATCATTTCGTTTCCTGCCAGTACCTTCTGGATGTCAAACGGATAGGAAACGGAACGAGATACAGTGCAGTGAGACTAGGCCATTAGATACATGCTCGATGGTAAAGGCATCAGACAGGTGGCTTTTACTTCATTCTAAAATTGGCTTCTTCTGTAGGTGTATTGGCCTTTCATCGGCTTGAAATTTGGGGAACTAGTTTGATCAGTTTGAACCTTTTCTACACCATTGTGTGATGCATTTTACACCTTAGCTTTCAATAATTGGAATACTAATTCTCCTTTTTAATATAGCTCTTTATTACAGTTAAGTCTCAAAGATCTGGGAGGTTTGTTACCATGGCTTCGGCCAAGCTACTTCAATTGCTCACAAGCATTTCAAGGAATACATTCCTGCCAAGTACCATGTACTACACCTGGGTTGAGAGCAGCAAGTGTGCATAATGTGTCTTGCTGAAGGACACACATGCAGTAGTTGGGCATCAATCCCACAACCTTCATATTGAAAGACAAAGGAACAAATCCAATATACCACAACATTACGGCAGGCTTTGAAAAAAAAGTACAAGTTAATAGTCAAAATTATTATTTGCCGACAGTGTTTTGCTCATCATAATTGTAAAAAATTAGAAAAGTTATGTTAGTATGAATGGGGTTTCAGGGTTATTTATTCAAGTTTCATAAACACGTCAGAAAACGTTTAAATTTGGAGTCGTCAACATGAAAGGTATAAAGCCCAAGGATTTATTAACTCATCAGAAAATGTTTAGGAATAGGTTCCCTCCGTATGAAAGTTCATAGTTCATATCACCTCTTCAGCAGAGGTTTAAATTTGGATGCGTCGATATGAAAGGTATACATTTCTATTTGCCCAAGGTTGTATTCTATTGACCACTGTGGGGTAGACTGTCCATTTCTTTAATGGCAGTGATGTTGAAAGCTGAGAGCGGAGAAAGGGCGAAAAAGTGCGAATGTCCTTTCTCTCAACAGTCACCGCATCATCCATTAGCGTGGGTTCCTTGTCTTAAAGGGACTAAGTAACATTGTCCAAATACTCAAAATCCAATTGGAATTCTAGCGGTTCCCTGATACCTTGTTTTATATAAAAGCATGGGACAGGTTTCGGTTTTTTTAATTTCCCTTTGGTTAAAAAGATATTTACGATTGAAGTGTTCAGATGTTAAATTATCCACTGCACCACGGAAACCGTGTACAAAGTCAGTGCAATGAGTTAGTGAATATCACTTTGCATATATATTTGCTCATTTCTCGGCCATATAACGTCCATTTAACTTGAAATTTTCACACAACACCCAGTGGACATATCAGATAACAACAATATACATTGTATCAACCACTCATCACTCTTTGCACATGTCAACAAAGTTTATAGAGTGGTGAAGTGTGATGTCATAAATGATGTCATAAACATTTATTTTTAATTTTTTTAATTTGGACTTCATTTTCAGAAAGAGCATAACAAATAATGTCTAAATACCGAAAATCAAAGGAATACATGTAGGTTACGTATTGGCTGAGATATGCCCATCCAAATGATTTTTTTGTCAATGGGCAATCAGTGTTATAGTGCACTGGTTCCTAAA